>VDFB02011078.1:0-37600 GCA_007258455.2 Sequoia sempervirens
CCTAGATTTGATCCACATCATGCTAGACAAAAAATTGAAGCTTTATCCAATCCATTCTTTCTTTCTCTTTCATTTTTCTCTCTTTCATCTTTGGCATCATATGCTTGCACCTTGTCATTATTCTTGATATCATGCATGCTCCTTTTTCACTTATGTTGGTTTGTTATGAGATCTTGATCTTGGGGGCTTCATCACCCCTCTTGATCATTGTTGTCCTATCTTTCCATCATTGGTTCATAGGAACCCCTCTTGATGTATGTTGATCTACTTTAGTGTAAGTTCAAAGCAAGTACATCCTCTCACTAAAGTGGGGACTAACCATAGTTTGATGAGTTTGAGGTCCTCCTTGGCTAACCATAGTTTTTTCTAGTTTAGATGCACTAGAGTTTAGAGGAAGATGTTTTGTATATATCTCAACTATGTGCTTCACAACATCTAGGCCTTCTTCACTTTCAAGCATGCAATTGATGTTTTCTATGGTAGGAATTGTAGTAGCTGAAATTTTTTCAAGGATCACTTGATGTTGGAGATGTGTTAAGTACTTATGAATGTGAATTATTTTGTCTTGCAAAATATATCATTTTGTGTGTCAACTTGCATGTTATTGGTGTTGCAAGTATGATCAAGTTTGATGGTGTTGTCATTAATGTTGTCATTGATGTCAACACAGTTTAAATTGTACATGTATAATTGAGATTCTTCTAAGATTTTGTGAGTACATGGAGCTATCTTTATGGTGTTGTAGATGTGCTAGTTTGATTATTTTCCAAGTGCTTTTGAGAAAATTAATAAAGAAGAGAAGTTAGAGTGTTGAATGTATTCAAAGTGTGCTCTAATATGTGCACCACATTTCTCCTATGTTGATCCTATGCTTGTGAGGATATGAAGGTTTTCCAATGGTGATCTTGTGGTGATAATTGCTGAGTTCTAGCTTCTAGTGTGATGGTATGTGAAAGTTACGTTCTCCAGTGTGTGAACTATTCTAGCAGAGTTGGTCTTCTGTGGAATAGGAGAAATGTTTCCAATCCACAGTCCTTTTCTCTTCCATTTAAAATCTTGTGGATTTGTAATATGTCTAATAGTGGTTTTCTCTTGGTTCTAGAAAAGATGTGTGTAGTTTAGTGATCTACAAGTCATGTTTTTGAGTTGTATGTGTTTGTATAGTCTAGATGGACTGATGGAAGAAGTTCAGTGTTCAAAGATTGTTGCACTTGTTGTGGTTGTATCTAAAGGAATCTAAGATGTGTTCTCATGCATAATGAAGCAGGTTCTATCATCCACATGTCATCTTCTTGTTGGGAAGTGTATACATCAATGTTCATTTGTGTTTTCATTAGGCTTGGCCGACCTGGTGTTTACACTTCATTTGAAGAATTGAAATTTAATTAAGGAAGTGTGTGGTTGATTTGAGATATTATTTTTGGTCTTGGTTAAATATTTTTTATTGGTCCACTCTCATTGTTGCTGACCTAATTCAAATTTTATGAAATGAAGTTTATGTGGCTGACCTTGGAGAAAATTTCTAAGGTTGAAGATGGTATAAACACAAGTGTGTGTGAGTGAGTTGAGGCAACAATAATTCATTGTGTTAGATTCTTGAAGGAAGTGAGTTGAAGGTTTCTCCAATCTTTTGATCAAGGCTACAAATAAGTTTTAATTGTTGTGGTGGATCTTTTGTTCTCTTTTTGTATCTGTAGGCAATGAGCCTCGATGTTGGATAGTGAATCCTTTCTGTAGGTAGTGAGCCTTTGTATTTGGAAAGTGAGTCCTCTTCTAGGTAGTGAGCCTTTGTATTCAATTTTATAATCTCTTTATATTGTGAGTTAATCCTCACCATGGTTTTTCCCTAATTGTGTTTATTTTACTTTCTGTTATTTGTGATTCATGTTCATACTTAATAACTGAATAGTTTGGTTGTAGAATTGATAATTGTTGAAGTTTTGAATTTGAATTTTTGTGACAACTGATTCACCCCCCCTCTTAGTTGTCTTGTTCCTTTTTAAGAATTGGTATCATAGCTTTGGTTCCTTGGTGTAGAGCTTAACTGCTTAAGGAAGATCTGATGGTGCATAATTTGGCTATCCCTATGTTCGATGGATCTGATTACAATGATCATTGGAAAGTGTATATGAGAGGATATAGTTTTTCCCTTGGTTACAAGACTTGGAAGGCTACTGATATGAAGCACACTACTCCTGTGAATGGTCCTACTACTGTAGATGAGGTTTCTTCTTATGAGAGGAGAACGAGAAAGTGAGGTATGCTATTTACAGTGCTTTATCTAAAACTGAGCAAACTAAGGTTCTTTGTTTAGATACTACTTATGATGTTTGGAAGAAGTTGGAAGAACTATATGAAGGAAATGAAAGGGTAAAGTTGAAAAAGAAGCTAGTGGAAAAGTGAAAATTTGAGAATTTTTAGATGGAAGAAGGTGAAGAGTTTACAAGCTATTTCCAGAGGGTTGAGATGACAAAAAATGAAGTTAAGAATCAAGAGGTAAAGCTAACTGATGTAGATATTATTGAAAATATCTTGATCATCCTACTAGATTGCTACAGTGATAAGATCTTAGTTATTGAAGAGATGTATGATCCTATGAAGTATACTAAAGAACAGTTATTCAACACCTTCCAAGCATTTGAGATGAGAAATTTTAGGAAAGAAGATAGGAAAGAAGAAAAGATAAAGACAACATTTAAGGCAATAAATATTGAATATGATCCAGAGAGATGGTTCTAATGAGTTGGAAGTGAACTTCACCAGGAAGTTGAAGAAAGGTACCAAAAAGTATAAAGGTGTGTTTACCTTTAAATGTTTCACTTGTGGTAATATTGGTCATTATGCATCAAGATGTCTGAATAGAGATGTACATAAGAAGAAAAAGGATTATAAATATAAGGATAAAAGGGATAAGAAATACAAGAAGATGTATTATGTTAAAGAAGAATTCAAAACCTCTAATGATGAATTTGAAAATGAGGTTGATGATAGTGAATGCTTGCTTTTAGCTTTTGAAAAAAAAAAATCATTTGCTAACCCTAGAAAATGTGCAAGAAAGAATGCCCTAGAGAACAAAGAATAATATGGAAGGTACTTTGGTTACTACCTTTAAATGCAGAGACAGAAAGATGAAGACTACTAGGTGATTGGCAGTGGATGTTCTAATCACATGAACAAAAGATAAAGAGTAAGTTCACTAAACTTGAAAATATATGACATCGGTGGTTTGAGTCATGTTTGGTGATGATTCAAAGAAACTCAAATTTGTGGGAAAGGTTCAATTAGTTTTGATGGAGTACATAGCGATGATGTATATTATGTGAAGGGTTTGAGGCATAAATTTTGAGTGTATGTGAACAAATGTGTAGAAATGGTTTTAAACTTGTGTTTCAGAATAATACCTATGAAATTAGAAAATGATCAAAAATGGAGATATTGTTGCTTTCTTTGGAAGGTTAACTCATAGAGCATCTATGATGCAGGAGCATCCAGTGGTGTAAGAACAATCTTGCATCACCCAAAAATAGTTAAATTTCAAGTTTCTCAGTTTTTAGATGTTTTTACATTTTTGGATACCCTTTTTGTCATAATGAAATTCCCAATTTATGGTTTTATTTTCTATTCCTGGGTGGAAAGATATTGCAGTTTTAGTTTCCCAGTTACACCTAAAAATCTTGAGTTAGATTTGAGGCACCTAGAGTTCCTAGATCAGCTAAAACTTTCCAAAATTGGCATAGTAGATTTCAAGCGTGTTTTCGAATTCATGACCTTTCCAATGGTTCAAACAGTTCGCGAATCAGAGTCCCGGATCAAAAGTTATGGCCTCGGGAAGTTGGTGCACTTTCTAGAAGATACAACTACAAATGCTCTTTTGAAATTTGAACTTCATGTTGTAAATTTTCGGCGTAAACTGCCAAAACTCAAATTTGAATGTTGTTTTAGCTCCAAACTAAAAAGGAGCTCTATTTATGGTGGGTTTCTAATTTTTGGGTAACTTTTTGGGGACAAGCTCGCATATTGTGAAAGGGTGATTCTGTAGCTTTCTGTAACTTGCATGTGTTGTAGAACTTGGGGATTTGAGATCCTCTACATGTAAGAAGCTCCATTTTCTGAATAATGAAATTATTCTCTTATTTATGGGTTATTTTCTATGTCTTGAGGCTGCCCACATCAATCTATCAGCTTAAGGGATTTGATGGTCAATTCCTTGTATCTCAAGTTAGTGAAAGTTGGCTATGGAACTAGAGAAGGGGACATGTAAACTTTGATAATCTAGTCAAAATCAGTTCAAAAGAAATTGTTTGAGGTATTCCTAGAATCACAAGGCTTGCTAATACTGTTTGTAGAGGTTGTCAGTTGGGGAAACAAATAAGATGCAACTTTAAGGGAAAAGAGCACTCTACTACCAGAATGTTTGAGTTAATTCACACTGATCTCTGTGGTCTGACTACAAGAAGCCTGAATGGTGATAGGTAATTCATGGTTTTTATTGATGATATTTCTTGAATGAAATGAGTTTGTTTTCTTTGAGAGAAGACTCAAGCTCTGGATAGGTTTAAAGTGTTCAAATCAAGAGTGGATGATGAAGTAAATTTGAAAATGAAATGCTTGAGATCTAATAGAGGTGGAGAATTTCCTTCTAGTGAGTTTAATACATTCTGTAAGCAACATGGCATAAAGAGACAATTTTTTGCTCTGAGAAACCCTCAATAGAATGGGGTAGTTGAGAGGAAAAATAGGACAGTACGGGAAGCTACAAGAACCATGATGAAATAATCAAATGTACCGGATGTGTATTGGAGAGAGGCAATACACACTACTATTTATATTCTTAATAGAGTCTAGATTAGAGATAAAAACACAAAGACTCCTACAACGAAACACTTCAAGGTATTTGGAAGCAGATGTTACATTAGAAGAGATGATGAAAATTTTGGAAAGTTTGATGCTAGATGTGGTGAAAGAATTTTTCTTGGGTATTCTACTATTAGAAAAGCATATAGATGCTTCAATAAGAGATTGAGGAAGATTTTTGATGAAGACATACGTATATCTATTGAGATAAGTGAAGTTGAACATAATGATCCCATCTATGGACAAGTACATGAGAATAAGAAGGAAGAAGAAGAGAAAGAAGAACAAACTGAACAAGGAGAAGAAGAGAATGAACCAAAACTTGTTAATAATCCTAAGTATGTACAGAAGAATCTTCCAGAGGAACAAATAGTTGGAGATAAGAATGAAGGTGTGAAGACAAGAAGTAAACTTGAAACTGAGGTAAATTTGTATTTACTCTCTAAAATTGAACCTAAGTCTATGAGTGAAGCATGTGAAGATGGGAGCTAGATGAAAGCTATGAAAGAAGAGTTGCAGCAAATAGAAAAGAATTAGACATGGGAATTATTTCCTAGACTTATGGATAAGAATGTAATTGGTTCAAAATGTGTGTTCCAAAATAAGCTGAATGAAAATGGAGAAGTTATAAGGAATAAGGAAAGACTTGTATGCAAGGGATAGTCACAAGTTGAAGGCATAGATTTTGAAGAAAAAATTTCCCCTATAGCTAGAATGGAAGCTATTAGAATGTTTTTGGCATTTTATTCCCACAAGGATTTCAAAGTGTATAAGATGGATGTCAAGTCAACATTTTTGAATGGTGAATTGGAGGATGAAGTGTACATGGAAAAACTTGAAGGATTTCAGTTATCTGATAGACCGGATATGGTTTGTAAGTTCAAGAAGGCATTGTATGGACTGAAGCAAGCTCCCAGGTCTTGGTATGCAATATTGGATAGATACTTGAAAAAGCAAGGATTCAACAAAGGATCTGGTGACAACAATATGTACTTCAAAGTGAAAGATAGCAAAATGTTGATAGCAGTTGTATATGTTGATGATATCATCTTTGGTGGAAATGAAGGCATGTGTAAAATATTTTCTGAAGAAATGGAAAAAGAATTTGAGATGTCCATGATTGGTGAGTTGAATTTATTTCTTAGTCTTCAAGTGAATCAAACTAATAAAGGGATATTTATTTCACAATCAAAGTATGTAAAAGAGCTATTGAAGAAGTTTGGTATGGATGACTCCAAACCGGTTAGTACTCCTATGGTAACTGGATGTAAGCTAAGAAAAGATGATGAATCTGCTAAAATTGATCAAACCAAATAGAGATCTATGATTGGTGGACTACTGTATCTTACTGCTACTAGATTGGATATTATGCATGTAGTTTGTATAGTTTCCAAATTTCAAGTAGATCCTAAAGAGGCACATATTATAGTTGTAAAGAGGATATTCAGATATCTTAAAGGTAAATTGAATTATGGCTTATGGTATCCTAAGTGTGTTGATTTCACCTTGAGTGTTTATACCAATGCAGATTAGGTTGGTTGTGTGGATGACCGGAAGAGTACCAGTGGAGGTTCTTTCTTTCTTGGCAGTAGATTCATTTCTTGGTTGTGTAAGAAGCAAGACTCAATTTCTTTATCCACTACAAAAATAGACTATATTGTTGCAGCATCCTGTTGCACATAGGTTTTGTGGATGAAATAGACTCTGAAAGACATTGGAGTAATATGTGATGAGCCTATTCCTATCTTTTGTGAAAACACAAGCACTATAAAAATTTAAAAGAATTTGGTTATGCATTGAAGAACGAAATACATATCTATCAAATATCATTTCTTGAGAGAATGAAGTCATAGTGTAGTATGTGACTACAATGGAACAAATTGTAGATATATTTACTAAGGATCTTCTGAAGGATATACTTGAGCATCTTAGGGAGAGGTTGGGGGTCACCAGCCCTCTAAAGTAGGTGCACATGAAGGTACATTAGTCTAGTGAATTCACTGGTTCTTCATTTATGTGGACTGATGAATGGGTCTATCTACTCCATAGGGAGAGTAGAAAAGGTTTTGATTGTTGTAGTATGAGTTAAATGGGTCCACTCCTAAGGGGGAGTGATCAAAGTTTTTGATCTTTGCCATTGATGTAAAGGGGGGAGAGAAATTCATGTGAAAAATAGTTGCTAAGGAAGAGAAGGTGTTCTCCCAAAATGTTGAAGGATGTTGTCTTTGATGGTTTTTCACATCATGTGTTGCCATTAATGACAAAGGGGGAGATCTTTGCAATTATGAGAAAGTTTGATGGTGTTTTTATTAATGTTTTCATTGATGTCAACACAGTTCAGATTGTACATGTATAGTTGAGATGATTCTACGATGTTCTGAGTACATGGAGCTATCTTTATGGTGTTGTAGATGTGTTGGTTTGATGAGTTTCCAAGTGCTTTTGAGAAAATTAATAAAGAAGAGAAGTTAGAGTGATGAATGTGTTTAGAGTGTAATCTGATATGTGCTTTGCATTTCTCCTTTGTTGATCCTATGCTTGTGAAGATCTGAAGGTTTTCTAATGGTGATCTTGTGGTGATATATCCTGAGTTCTAGCTTCTAGTGTGATGGTATGTGAAAGTTACGTTCACCAGTGTGTGAAATGTTTTGGCATAGTTGGTATTTTGTGGATAGGAGAAATGTTTTTGGTCTGCAATCCTTTGCTGTTCTATTTCAAATCTTGCAGATTTGGAATATGTTTTATTGTGGTGTTCTTTTGGTTCTGGAATAGATGTGTGTGGTATGGTGATCTGGAATTCATGTTTTTGAGTTGCTATATGTTTTCGCATAGTTTGGATGGACTAATGGAAGAATTTTGGTGTTTGAAGATTGTTGCACTTGCTATGGTTGTATATGAAGGAATCTAAGATGTGTTCTCATAGATAATGAAGTGTGTTGTGTTGTTCAAGTGTCATCTTGTTGTTGGGATGTGTGTACATCAATGTTAATTTGTGTTTTCATTAGGTTTGGCCAACTTGGTGTTTACACTTCATTTAAAGAGTTGAAATTTAATTAAGTGTGTGGTTGATCTGAGACATTATTTTTGGTCTTGGTTAAATATTTTTTATTGGTCCACTCCCATTCCTTTCCACCATGGGAATGTTGAGTTGCTGATCTAATTCAATTTTTATGAAATGAATTTTTTGTGGTTGAGGTCTTGGAGAAAGTTTCTAAGGTTGAAGATGGTATAAAAGCAAGTTTAATGGCAAAGATTTAAAAGTGTGATGAGAAGTGATGAATTAAGCCACATATCATAAGAGTAGAAGTGTGTGTGAGAGAGTTGAGGCAGTAGTACTTCATTGTGTTAGATTTTTGGAGGCAGTGAGCTAAAGGTTTCTACAATCTTCTAATCAAGGTTGTGAATGTGTGTTAATTGTTGTGGTAGATCTTTTGTTCTCTTTTGTATCTCTGGGAAGTGAGCCTCCCTATTGGATAGTGAGTCCTTTCTATAGGCAGTGAGCCTTTGTATTTGGTTTGATAATTTCTTTATATTGTGAGTTAATACTCACTGTGTTTTTTCCCTCATTGGGTTTTCCACATAAAAATATGGTGTTCATTGTGTTGATTTTACCTTACGTTATTTTTGTTTCTTGTTCATAGTTAATAACAAAATACTACAGTTATGGAATTGACAAGAGTTGAATTTTTGAATTTGAATTTGTGTGACAACTGATTCACCCCCCCTCTTAGTTGTCTTGTTCCTTTTTAACAATTGGAAGGCAAAGAGTTGCTAAAGGTAGTATCCATGCCTAGTGTAATAGTTGCAATACAATGAGTGGAAGCATTAGATAACCCAAGATCCACTGCGAGTGTGTAATTTTTTGATAACATGAGTCTCAAACTTCATTTCACTAAGGTATTAGCAATAGCACATCAAACACTCATGCAAAGGTTTCTAAATATGAGGTGAATGCAAATACAATGTAAACTAATAAGAATGAAATGCTTAATACTACAATTTTTCCAAGTAAAACTAAAATGAAAAAATAACAAACAAAAACTTAGAAATTTTAGATTAAATCCTAGAAAATGCAGTGAGAAATATGCAACTAGACTAAGCCGCCCATGGTGGCGAATGAGTCCAGCTAATGATTTTTTTGAATTTTTTTAGAATTTTAGAATTGGTTTCTATTATTTTTAGGTTTTTAGATGCAAATCTAATATGAATATGCAGAATTTTGTTGATTTTCAATGCAAATATATAATCTATAAGAGCTTTTTACTAATACAAATTTTAAAACCCTAGGATGCAAATTAAACAATGCCAAATGCAATGCAATGCTAATGTAGTCTATTCCTAGGATGTAAATGTACTTGAAATCAGAAATATAATTTTCTTCATGTTGGTTTCACCAAAATGTGAATAAAGAAAATGGGATCCCACAACTTCTCTTATTTACACCTAAAAGGCAAATGAAGGAAGAGGAATCGGATTTCACAATGTTCACACTCAAGAACAATTTTCTGAGATTTCAATGCAATGAATATTGAAATATATCAAAGGATATTGTTCCTAAGGATAGAAAGTGATAAAGAAGATAAACTAATGACGCAAAACTAAGAAAATGTGAAGTGTTTGAAAACATAATGTGATATGTAGAATCAACTAAAAATTGCAAACAAATTGTAATAGGAATTAATGAAAGTGGAAAGGTGCAAATGGAAACTATAAAGTGATTCAAGTGAGCTTTGGAAGCCTACATAAATCATTGTTGAAGCCAACTAGGACACTTACACCAAGCTGGGCAACTTAGTACTATTTTGGGGAAATTATGTCAGAATAAGTTTAAGCCAAAAGGGTATCCAAAACTATAGAAAATACTTTTCTAGGCCTAGTAATGGGACTAATGCACCATTTATGGTTACTTAGTCCACCTTTAGATTCTAGGAAGTTTGAAGATGCAATCTCTAGCTCCCGATTTGTAGTTTTTCTATTGAGAGGTTTTCGGGTTTGAATCTACAAAATCTGACCTGTAGGTGATCTCCAAGCCTTTTTTATGGTTTTTTTTGACTTTGAAAGACTTTGATGAATTTATGAAAACTTTTCAAACCTTTCTCTTTGAAAAATATACAGACAAGACCTACAATTTAACACATGTAAAGAGGGGAAAAAGTGTTAAGGGTTAGTGAATAGGGGTTTGCCTTAGTCAAACCCTAGTTTGGTAATTAAACCCTTGAGAATGAAATGAAGTGAAAAGAGAATGATGAATGAAAAAAAATCAATGCTACAACTCACCAAACCCTTGAAGTAGAAATCTTAATATATATGCAAGTAATGGCTCCAAAGTGCTTGAATACTCTTGCAGAAAAAATGCTTGAATGAAAAAATCACTTGATTGCTTGATTAGAAAATTAAGAAAGTGTTAGAGATTAAATAAATAAAAAATGAGATGAAAACCCTATATTTATACATGATTATACAAAATTTCCCAAAAATACCACATCACAAGCCAACCTCAAGGTTTAGAAAATAATATCCTACCAGAATTTTAAAATAATTTTGATTTTTGAGCCAAATAGGACTAAGTTTACCCTAGTGGCGACTTGGTCCCACTAGGGAAATTTAAGTGAGTGTTAAGAATTAAAGTGTATTAAATGATTTTTAACGATATTATTCTTAAAAACAAACTTAAGTAGGGCCTGCAAGTGTATAAAAGGGGCCAATTAAGCATAAGAAAGGGTCAAATTATTGATGGAAAGCCTAGAAAAGCATGAAAGTTTGTTAAAAAACTTTATAACACTTTGAAATAAGACTTGGTAAGTGATAAAAAGAGGTTATTTAAATGAATTATATTATTAAGGTGCTAGAAAAGTGTTAAAATTTGTTACAAAATTTTACAACACTTAATTAAGGCACCACTTGAATTATTTTAATTTGGTAGTGCCCAAGACCTAATGTGAATGTTTTGACCACATTACAACATTAAATCAAGGGACAACTAAGCCAAAGGCACAAGGAGGACCTAAACAAGATAGAAAAAGTAGAAATGTTACTTTTTTGGTGTCCACGACATCAAGACCATTTTAGGTACCCATGTACATATAAAATTCCCCCACAAATATAGAGTTAATTTAAGATAAGGACTAAGTATCCCCTAAAAGAATATCCAATCATAGATGCTTGAAACTAGATCAAGAATATGGTCCATGATCATCAAACAACGTTCCTCCCCTTAGGAAGAAATTGAAAAAAAGGTGAATGCAATCTATCTCCCAAGTCTTGAATGGAATATGTAGATAGAAAGTGAAAAATACATGAAGATTTTGAAGTTGGCTTAAGTATCCTTGTGTCGATGTTGAAAGTAGTCACAATCAAATTACACATTCTAGTCCATAGTGTTGAATATGACAAATTAGAATCTTCTAGAAACTGATATAGAGCATAATCCAAAGATAATGATGGTTTGACAACAGTTGTGCATTGACTATCATCAAAGAGGAGAGATAACACCTCAAATGTTTCCCCCAAATCTAAAATATGAGTCTCCATAAACAAGCTTGAAAATCCTGTCAAGAGTGTTGGAGACAAGGAACACTGAGAGGAGGGGTGAATCAGTGTCCTGTAAAAATTAACTTTATTATTTTGATCTTTCATCCACTTAAAACATTCAACCAAGAAAAATATGCAAGAACAGAGAGCTAACAACCACAACAACATAACACAAATATTTTTACATGGGAACCCTGTTAGGGGAAAATCCACGGTGGATGGCCAATCCACAATATAATCTAAGTATACTCAAAAATAAGTTTACAATATGGAAATTCACTTGCATTCAGGCTCACTACCTATAGCTCACTACTTAAAATAGAAAGGCACACTTCCTTACAAAGATTTGGATTAGATCCAAGAGAATGAACTGAGAGAGTAGCATCTATAAATGCTTAATTACAGTTCCAGTTAGTCTTAGTTGTCGATCTTCTATCCTTCTAACTAATTATGCACTTCTGCTTTTCTCTACTCTAACTCACACCACAAAATATTTAATGCACAAGTGAAACTATGCATAAATCGCTCAATCACCCTTCTGATATTGGCAACACACATCAATACACCTTCTACATACACAAAAATATATAATTGAACATTTATATATATCCACAACTAAGAATTTAATCGCAACTTGTTGGCTCCGATAAAAATTAAGAATATTTACAACTGTTAGCTCAAATCATGAATGATATTTAATGCGCACCCACAACAGTTGGTCACAACTTAGATTAGACCCAAATCAATATGATTAAACACAAAAAAATTTGAGTAAGAACTCCTCAAATATCCACAACACTTAAAATCATCTGATCCGGCCACAAAACACTAATGAGCAAAAAGATATCTAACCGGATCTCCAGACTTGTGCATAACATGATATGAGGCATTGGGAATTTTGGAAAACACAAGAAATACATTGATTAACCTCCCTTATGATCCACAACTCAAAATAACAATAGAAAATTTGTATGATAATCAAAGAACACAAAACTGTCGGATGCTTTGTTCTTCCTAAGTGTCCTCAATCTATCTGTCGATAGGAGTAAATGATGACATATGAATCCAATCACCGACTAGGTTTACCATCAATGACAACACCAAAGTATATTTGTAGTGTCTCTTGCGAACAAGAAATACACTACCACTTCAAAACTTCAGAAAGAATATTTAATCTCATCTTAGAAATGCAACTCACCCTAAGATGAATATACATTTTTCATTGTACAACTCTCCTTTGACACCAATGGAAAAATTGGGGAATTTTTTTTTCAAAAATGTATAGGCATGAACTTGTTACTTACACAAATTTGAAAATATCTACAAAGTCTTTCTTCAACATGGTCAAATTTGTGTCCCAAACCCTTTTGAAACTATCCAGAATTGTTATGTGACCACAAACTAAATAAGATTGAACTTCTGCAGTCTCGAGATTCATTGGGTCACTAACTACCGTAGCATCTTTGGATTCCTTTAGTGCATTCACCACTATTTCAATCTTTGGACCAATTAGTTCTTTGAGATCACATGCTCTTACTACAATCCTATCATCTTCATGCTTCAAAATCCTTATTTTTTCAAGAAAAGATATTAATTGATCTTCTTTCTTGCCAACATCACCAGCTAACAGATCAAAAGCATCATAAATGGTAGCCGATTACTTTTCAAGATCCTTCACCTTCTTCTCATTGTCTTCAATGAATTTGGACAAAATCAAACATGACTTATAGGCCTTTCCACCTTCAAATATAGAATCTTGAATATTCTTCATATAGGTGGCTAACAATGTTTTATCCTTAGCAATTACTTCTTTCAATCAACTAAATATTTTTCCATCAAACTCCTTTTGCACTTTAACCATGGCTGATTGTTCAAGAGACTTGAAATGAGTACTTAGAAAATTCATGAGCTTCTTTAGTTCACCGGAAGAGGAACTCGACAGATCCTTAACATGAGTTGGCATGATTTTCTCAAAAACTCTAAATGCAAGACTTAACAATTCACTGTCCTCAATGTGAGACTTCAAAATATTCTCACTGGCCTTACCTTGTGCAAATGATGCAACCTTCATTATCTAAATTGGAGACAAGGTGGATATATTGATTGGACCTTCAACCAATTCAAGATGAAATTCTTCATGTTGATCCACTAGAGATTTCTTCACTGCCTTGATAGTGTCTCTTGCTTCCACTGGGATTTATTTAACCTGAACCTTTTCTTCTTCTTCTTCAACTTTTGGTTCTACAAAAACTATTTCTTGACTGACTTTAGGAGTTTCAACTTCTTCATTTGACATCTCTTTTTCTTTAGCTAATACAACCTTAGGAACTTTAGTCTCCATAGGCACTTCTGAATTATCCACATTAGGAGGAATCTAATTATCCTCAGTGTCTTCATTCACCTCCTCATTTACCAAATCAGATAGAAAATCTTCAACATTCACTTCTTCAACATTGATCTTGTTTCTTGATAGAAATGCTTCCAAGATTTTCTTTGTTTCATTAGCAAAAACACTAGGTTCACTGATCATAAGTTTGTTCACCCTTATTTTTCTTTTGAATTCCTTCTTGGCTTTTTCCAGAACTGAATTCATCTCCTCAAAAGAAATTTCTAGACACAATTCTACAAGAATTCTCTTTGTCATATGATCTTCTATTCTAGCATTTACTCTTCTTGGGCTCCAAAAAATCATATAGACTCTTAGGTAAACTAGACATAATTTCAACAAGAACTTTGTTGTAAATATTAAGATGTTTTATTGTTGCCTCTTCAAGAATTCTTTGAATTGATTCATCAAACATTTCATACCATTTGCAAAGGGGCTTGAGATTTCCATCCTTGAGAATAACATTCTCAAGTTCTTCAACTGTCATACCTAGTATGTTAGTTTTTTCCTTTTTCTTTGCCTTTTCTTCCTCACTAGAAGATTTCCTCTTCATTTCTTTCACAACTTTATTTGACTCAGTCTCTTAATCTTCTGAGACAACTTCATAGGCTCTTGTTCTTTTTTTCTTCTTCCTCTTACGAAAGGCCTTGTCTTGAGTTTGCATAGGAACTAGCTTGGTTGCAGGAGTGGATGGGGAACTCCTTGTTGATCTAGTATGGGTAGAGGATCCTGTTGGACTAGCAGATTCGGTTCTTGCTAACTCTTTTCCTTCTTTAGCTTCATCTCTCTTCCTTCTAGCTTCTTTCAAAATTTCCATAGGTATTCCCATGTTTTCTGCAAACACTTCCACTTCTTTCCTTACTCTTCCGACTATCTTTGGCTTCTGTAATTGATGATGGAATTGCATGATCTTTTCTACATAAGATCCAAACCTTTCTTCTATTGGATCCAAAAGCATGCTCAACAAATGTTTTGCATACATCTTCAAGATGTTTTCCTCTACTTCATATCCCATAGGCATAATCCATATCATTTTGGGATCAATGGCTTCCATATGGCATTGATCAATATCTACCATGAAATAGATTGTATCTTTGTAGTTCTCTACAATTGAGGTAGGAATTATTTCTCTGACATGCATCATATTCTAAATTTTTTTGAAGTACCCCTAGAGGGCAGTATTTCTGGTCTGATGATCACTGCTTCCAAATGGTATATCTCTTATTTGTATAGCAACAAGCTGATTACATTTGCAATGATCTTTCCCAGCACCTGAAACCTCACTAATGAAATAAAAGAACAAACACAGTAGCAGATTACCATATTTAGAAGATTTTGTTTTCTTTCTTAATCTTACCTAGATTCTCCATCAACTGGCTTCTAAGTAGCTCACACAAACTTCATAATTTTCATTTTCTTTTACCATCTAATAGGCTACATAAATGGCCATACGAGATATTGAATTATACTGATTGGAGTGGTAGACCTTGTAGCCAATGACCATTGATGCAAATTTCACATCCACTTCAACAATGTCTTTGATTGTCATTGCCCTTATATCAATTTGTACAACTATTGCATCAGTAACCTTCTGATTCTTTATGGATTTCAAGATTGGCACTCCACTAGAGAAATTTAGACCTGTGATTGCACTTATAGACTCTTTCATAATCTTAAAAGTTATATTCAACCACATGAACTATGCATGAACTCTGCTTAAAATATATCACACCCATTATGGGAAATTTCACAAATTGTGTAAACTTCTTCACTTCTAGGGTTTTGTATTTTGGCTTAATAGTGAAGCCCTCTCCAATTATATGGTTGGAATACAAATTCATCATTTGAGAGCCCCCTAACTCTTCAATATTGGCATATATGTAAGCCTTAATGTCTTCAGTGTGCAAGAATCCTTATGGTACAAACAAAAATGCACCTAGGGGCTAGACCTCAATAGACTTATAAGGATACCACTTGAACTTTGGATGGGGTCTATTCTTGAATTCAACTTCCATTGGAGTGGCCATTTTTACAAATTCACAAAATCACTAGCTTTTCTGATAAATACCTTTTCGTTAGATTAGAGTTTTGATCGCTAAAACTTCTTCACACTTGAATCTTGCCACAACTTAGCAAAGTTTGTTGCAGGGCTCTCCAAACTTCTTTTTCTCCAAAATGCAAAGTGGTAAATGAAAGTTAAAAATGACTTTTTATCATTCGTACAACTAACCCTTTTTGTTGCAATAAATGATTTTACCCTAATTCATCTGGTTACCCTATTTCTATGCACTGAGACATATAATTCTTCTACAGATCTCCAATACTGTATGATACTATCTCCAATTGGTTGAGCAAAATCTAAAAGGAATCTATGCATTTACTAGATTTATCCACATTCTGGTACCAGTTACCGATAGGGGGTTAAGATATTTTCTTGATAGCTCCCCCTAGGCCAAAGGCCTAAAATTAATTCTAGAAGGAATTACTAAAAGCATATTCTGGTGTAGGCACATTTTCTTCAACAGAGGGATCTTTCTTCACCCATTTCTTTTGTATTTTCCTCCTGATCACATTAGTATTGACTTTACCTTTTCCCTTAACATCCTGTTGCATGTTTTGTTTTACCGGACCTCTTTTGTTCCAATAGAATCTAGTAGTGTGGCCAAATTTATTTCAGTTGTAACACACAAATTTTCTCTATCTAGACATACTATTCCATTGTTTTTGCCTTGATCTGCATTGGTTAGAAATATGTTGAAGTCTATTGCATGCATAGCATCTAACATCTCTATGAAAGTTGTTTATCATAATTATGCATTCACTTGACTTATGACAAAACTTATTACAATTAAAGCACTGACCTAAGAATGATGGTCCACTTGGATTCATCCCTCTTCTACATTGAGAATCCATATGACCAAATTTATTGCAAAAAAAATAGTAATCATTGAATATTTGAGCATTTGGTTATCCTACTAGATATCTTCTAGCTCCATTCATCTGATTTCCTTGCCTGAATCTCCCTTGTCCAGAATTCCTTAGTCTAGATCTAGAACTTTCTCCTTCTTCATAGCTAAGACCTTGCTTGTCACCATCAATCCTCTAACCTTTAATCAATTCATCAAGCTATTTTTAAAGCACTTCCTCATTGTTTTTAGATTGTTCCAATTCATTGTCCAGTTGGCTCTTCATATTTTTCTTTCAAGGAATGAGCAAGCCTTTCTTCATTCTTCTTTATATCTTCAATTTCCTTGGTGATTTTCATCATGATAGATTCCATCTCATGCTTCAGGGTGGCATTTTCTTTGGAAAATTTTTCACTTTCTTTTATTTTCTCCTTCAAGGCATGACTCTGTTGTTCATCTTCCATGCTTCTATTCTTCTGCTTAAGTTGATCACACAATTCATTTCTTTTCTCCCTTGATTCATTGATTGTTTCTTTTAATGATTGAATGAATTTCTCTGCATTCTCAATATTTTCATGTAGTTCCCAATTCTCAAATTTTGACTGGTCAAGATCATCCAGGGCCACCAAAATTTGTTCTTGAAGACTACTTGTATCCATTGAAAACACTTTCCAAGATCTCAAGTTGTTAGACTTCTTCAAAGAACGAACTACTCGAAATAAATTTTTGGAAACAAGCAACACTAAGAGGTTGAATTAGTGTTCTACAAAAATAACTTTATTATTCTAATTCAAACCTACTTAAGTTTGCATGTAGGATCATGATGGGCCAAAAATTGGCGATATGATGGGTATGTGTAGGGTATGTGGTGAATGACTTTTTTACCCAAAATTGATGAAACGAAAAGGTTTTGAAAATATTCTTTAGCTTTCCACCAATATAAATTATGCTTTACTTTCAATTTGATAAAAATTATTATTCATTTTCATTTGAATTATGACTAAAGTCCTGATTGATGGACTGATTGAAAACATCTATACTTCTAAATGGTATCACATTTTTTGAATCCAAAACATGTGTCACATTCTATGCTTCTCATACTATAGGATTAAAAATAAATAATTATGAATTTCAGCTGAAGCTTGACCAAGTTATGGTTGACATACAAGTTTTATTTCTTTTAAAAGTTGTCATAAAAAATTATAATATTTATTTAGAAAAAATAATAAAAATATGCATCACATGAGGACATGAGTCCTCTACTTACATCTAAAATATTATTAAAATATTATCATTTTATTGTGGTTAGGGTGGTCAGAAAGGCACCTACTTATCTTTTCCCTAAAATTTAAGTACTACTGCATTGAAATTTCAAATTTTCACCAAATAGATTTTTTAAAAAAAAAAAAAACCTTGTAGTTTATAAAATTCATTCAAGTTTCTCTAGATTCTATTCTTACATATTTTTGAAATAATATAGATAGCTTATTTAAATTTTTACATCAAGTTGCCTAACTTTGATATTTCTTGATTTTTTGCCACTTAAGGGCCTATTTTTTCCATGATGATCCTGTACATACTCATTCAACCAAGAAAAATATGCAAGAACAAATAGATAACAACCAAAACACCATAACAAAAGGATTTTTATGTGGAAACCCTATTAGGGGAAAAACCACAATGGATGGCCAGTCCACAATATAATTTGAGTATATTCAAAAAGAATTTTTACGAAATGGGAATGCACTTGCATTCAAACTCACTGCCTAGAGTTAACTACTCAAAAGAGAAAGGAAAACTACTTTACAAAGATTTGGATTAGATCGAAGAGAATGAAATGAGAGAGTAGCATCTATAAATGCTTGATTACAGTTCTGGTTAGGCTTAGTAGTGAATCTTCTATCCTTCTAACTAATTTTGCACTTCTACACTGCTCTGCTCTAACTCACACCACAAAATATTTAATACACAAGTGAAATTGTGCATAAATCACTCAATCACCCTTTTGATATTTGTAACACACATCAAAACACCTTCTACATACACAAAATGATATAATTGAACATGTATATATATCTGTGACTAAGAATTTAATCGTAACCTGTCGACTCCAATAAAAATTAATAATATTTACAATTGTCAACTCAAATCATGAATGATTTTTAATTCACACCCACAATGGTCAGTCACAACTTAGCTCAAACCCAAATCAAGATGATCAAACTCAAAAAAATTTGAGTAAACACTCCTCGAATATCCACGACAGTTACAATCATCTGAGTCGACCACAAAACACTAATGAACAAAAGGATATCCAACTAGATTTCCAAACTTGCACACAAATTGATATGAGGCACTAAGAATTTTGGACAACACAAGAAATACATTGATTAACCTCCCATAGGATCAACAACTCAAAATAACAATAGAAAGTCTGTATGAGGATTGAAGAACACAAAAATTTTGGATGCTTTGTTCTTCTTGACTATCCTTAATCTATCTACCAGTAGGAGTAAATGATGATGTGCAGATCCAAGATCACCAAGTAGGGTTGCCATCAATTACAACAAAAAGTATATTTATAGTGTCTCTTTCCAATAAAGATATCATCATAGAAAGTTGAATAAAAAAGACTATGGATTCTCTGTTGCAAGAATCCATTAGAAGCTTTCAAAGAAACAACATTGAACTCAAAAGTAGCAACAAATGCAAGGAAAAAAGAGTGGTCCTCAAAGAGAAGACATATGTCCTCAATAGTGTCATCTAGATCTAAAATAAGGGACTCTACAAACAAAAAAATAATTTCTGGTAGAAATTGGTCCTAATGGATTGAATCCAAAGGACATAAATGATCCCACCACAATGAATCACTGGAGGCTCTCAAAGAAGCATCTCTAGAATCTAAATCTACAACAGGTGTTGTTGATGGGGAATCAAAGAACTGATCATCCATACAATATGTGTCCACATTAGAGGAGGCGGCATAAGTTTCAATATCATCAGTAGCCTAGTTTTCCAAGGAAACATCACTTTCAAATGAAGATTCAATGTCTCCATACAACTGTTAGATGATAATTGAAGTAGTAAAAGGCCACTTAGTGTGCTATATGTGATGTAGAGTATCCTTAGAAATAGTAAGACATATTAGTCCATAGACTATTTCATTATTATTAAACCATGCATTATTTTCATGATAGTCACTTGGCTCAAGAACGAGTTCAAGGAGATAGGGTAGTAGGTCTTGCTCAAGGCAATGACTCTTTATCCCTTTTTTCCAAGACAAAAAAATCTCTAAAGTTATCCTAACAATAGAATGATGAAAATAGTGTTTAAGAGACATGATTAACCCCCCTAAAAGATGGAACTTTATCTTAGTTTGTGATTAAAAAGTGCATGTATAATCCCAAAATAATGAATGTAGAAAGCATAAAAAGAAACTTCTCCTTCACATATTTTCTAGACCTCCATGCAAGATGCAAGGAGTATCCATAGGCCTCAACAGAGATGAATCACGTAGCCTTAGGGAAATTGGCATCCTCTATCAAAACTAGTATTTATGTTGTTATAGAAAATCATTAAATGACCTAGGTACAATAATGCTACCTCTATCTTCTATGAGAATGAAAGAAAGAGGCAATATGAAGTCTTCATGACTTCTAGCATCTATGAAGGGGATGGGTATGAGTATATTCTCATGACTTCCAACTTGGGATCCTACATAGAGCTTGCATAAGAGCCTACTCAAAATCTCACGTAGGGGTCTATGTATTGTGTAGGGACATGCACCAAAAGTTGATGCCACAAACTCAATTCACTCCTAAAAAAAGTTAATCTTTCCTCAAGTTCAATTACAGGCCTCTACCTTTCCACACATCTCCAATAATATTTTGCATAATAATTCCTCTCAAAAGAGAAATTGGCCACAAATTAAAAATTAAGGGGTTGTGAAAGATAAATCACAGAGATAAATATCACCATAAAACAAATATAAATCACAAAGAATACAGAGATAGTTTGTCAACAATAAACCATTGGCTTATGACTTGAAGTGTGGCTTTATGTGGAGCTTGTCAATTCCAATGTTTCCAAGTCACACACTTACATGGTGTCCAAATGACTCTTCTTAGAATGAGTGGATGTGAGTGGCATTGTGGGTTGTAAATGCAAATGGATGATCTCCTTCTACTTGCAAATTTTTCACACCCCTTTCTCTTGCCAATTTGGGTTTCACACTCGCAGAAGAGGACCTCAATATTATACTTGAAAGCCCTTCAATAGAGATTGGTGCTCTAGATTATGGATCATGACTACCTATGGTGTATTCCTAAACTATAGATTTTTGTGGTTTAGGATGCTATGACTCTCTTGCTTAATTAGGTTTTTTCACCTAAAGGAGAGAGATAGATCCCACACAAAATCTAGGTGGTTCACTCAAAATAATGCAAGTACAATAAAATTGTGTCTAAATGAAATGATATAAATGCAACAAACTGATGAAATATATTGATTATTTATGTAAAACCTAAGAAATATGAAGTGTTTGAAAATATAATGTCATATGTAGAAATGAACTAGAAACATGTACAAATGAAAAAAAAACTTAATGATATTAAATGGAGTGCACGTAGAGGTAGAATACTGATGCTAGAAGGTTTTGGAATGTCTCAAAAATCACTATTGATGACCACTAGGACTCATTCACCACTGATGGCGAATCAGTCTAGGTTATGGTAAATTCTGTTGAAATAGGTTTTGGGATGCTGGAAGCTAAAAACCTCATAAGACACTTTCTCCAGCCTGGAAGTGGGACTCATTTGCCGCTAATGGTGAATTAGTCCACCGACAAAAATCTACAAATTTTGAAGTCAAATCTGTGGGTCCAGAACTACACTTGTCTTCTTATTGGGTTGACAAAACTGAAATTGCAAAAAATGGGTTGCATTATATCTCCAAGCTTGAATTAGGTCTTTGTTGACTTGAATAGGTTCAATGACTTGTTACCACTTTTCAACAATTATCTCTTTGAAAAATATACCTACAAGACCTACAAACACACATGCAAATAGGGAAAAAATGGTTAAGGGTTAGAGTATACGGGTTTTCTTTAGTCAAACCCCACTTTGGTAATCAAACCCTTGATAAAGAAATGAAATGAGAAAGGAACAATGAAAAAATAATATGCAAGTGTCATGAACTCACCAAACTCTTGTTGTTAAAGCTTGAAGATATGGCAATGGCTACTCCAATATACTTGATAATTGCTTGATTGAATGATTAAGGATGCTAGAATACTTGAATGCTATGATGGATTGAATGCATGAATGAATGGGGGTTAAAATAGATAGAAAAAATTTTATTTATAGACAATTATGCCCTAATTTTTTGAAAATACATCACAAGCCAACCTAATGTCTTAATGAATAAAAACCTGAAAGATATTTGAATTTATTTTGAATTTTGTGCTAAGAGGGACTCATTCGCCACCCATCGTGAATGGGTCCCACTCAAGGCATGCAAGTGGGTGTCAGGAATTAAGTTGTATTTAATGATGTTTTTTAGGTTGATATTCAAAAACACGCTTAATTAAGCCCTATAAATGGATAAAGGGGCCAAATAAAGCATAAGAAAGGTGCATTTAGTGGTGACAAGCCTAGAAAAGCATGAAATTTTGTTACAACACTTTAAAATAAGACTTGGTAAGGGATAAAAAAGGAATATTTAGTTGAATTATAAGAAGAAGAGTCTAGAAAAGTGTAGAAATGTGTTCCAACACTTCACAACACCTTCACAAGACATCATAAAGGCTTAATAATTTGAATGCTCAAGACCGAATGTGAATGTATAAGTCACATTCCAACATTAAATCTAAGAAAAATAGGCCAAGAATCATAGGGAAAATACCTACATGACCATGAAAATGTCTAAAGATCAATTTTTGTACGACACATTTAGCCCCCACTTTAGTGAGAGGATGAACTTGCTTCAAACTCACACTAAAGTATCCATGCATGTCGAGAGGGATCCAAATGCACTTATGCTAGCAAGATGAGACAACAACAATCAAGAGGGATGATCAAACCCCCAGAATGAAGATCCCATGGAAAACTAAACATAAGAATGAAGGAACACAGAAGAAAGAGAAAAGGAAGAGAAAGAGGAAAATTTGGATCAAGCTTCGATCATTTGTCTAGCTAGTTGTGGATTAGATCTAGGCTATCTATCTAAAAAGAAAAATGCATACTCACTCTTGGGCAGTATAACCCATGGCTATCTTCTGGGTGAGAAGGCCCAAAAGGTGAGAAACATACACTTAGCTAGTATGTACTCACAAACACACATGTGGTTATGGGGAAAGTTGTTCCTCAGAATTGGCTTCTTACTCAACCATATCAAAGTTATACCTCCTGATAACTTTAATAAGGTGCCACAAAGGAAAAATTCAGTTCGTGCTTCATGAGACAAGCAAAGCTTTGTATGCTTAGAACTCATGAACAAGCAGGATGGAACCACATACATGCAAGTTGTGTTATGTAAGGTGGCCATATAAATACAAAATGCAAAAATGTAAAGTGCAAAAGATGTTGAAAGAAGTCTTGTTTAGTTCATGCGAGGTCTATCACTTAGGGAACATTGTGTCTAATGTCTCCAAGAGAGGACCAATAAAAGAATAGAAAATCCACAACTTAGGGGATGTAGTGCATTGCATTAGGCCACTAAGAGTAATGTAATATGCTAAGATAGATCACACTTATGAAGTACATCATACCCAATTTCATCCAAAAAGTGACAAACACATCATATAAAGTAACAAGGTTGCACTACAAACCAAGAAAAAGAAAAAAAATGCAAAATGAATAATGCCAATGTATGCCCCCACTTTAAAGGAATTTCTACACACCGTTCTATGAGTAATTACTTTAAAGTAGCAAATGAAAAATGCAAAAAGAAACAAGACATGAGAGCCAACTTGGAAAGCGCTTATGCCAAGTCATACGTTTCCAAGTAAGGTTGTGTCATGCAAAGGGAAAAGGAACAAAAGAAAGAGGGGTTTCCCCCAAAAAGGAACACACCAAACACATAAGGGATCTATGGACTTGGAGTCAGTATGCTCGTTGCTACAATATTTCTATGAAAGAGCTCAAAACTGTCATCATTCCCAAAATACATAGAACTAGAAGAATGACACAAAGAGAGCAAAAAGAAAAGAAAAATAAAATATGTATTGGGTCAACATAGAAGAGAAATTGCGGTCTCAACACTTTGTATCATCCCAAAAAGTAAAATGAAAAGGAAAAAGAAAAGAAAAAGTAAAAGGAAAAAGAACCTTTTGGGTCAACATGGAAGAGACATAGGGCATCTCAACTCTTTGCATCATCCCCAAAAGGAAAACACAAAACAAAAGAAAAAAAGTGAAAGGGAAAAAGTGAACGTGATGTACAATATATAGAAGAATGAAGGTATAGATAGAGGAAGTGCAAAAAGAGATAACATTAAACACACATTACGAGGGAACACATTACAAGATATAATCGTACCAATGAATAGAAAAAGAAAAAGGAAAATGTAAATGGCTAGTAGGGAAAATTCAATTCAACAATCTAACAAGTCATCCACCTCCCAATCATGTTTAGTGTATTAAGAGGGCGGTTGAATATCCAAGGGGAAAATTGCAAGTGACAAACTAGGGGATTTACCAAGTTCATCACTCTTAATAGGAGATAGCTTAGTGAAGCTCATAGAAAAGGAAAAAAATGTATTTAATTCATCATGTATCTCATCGTCATTTTTTGTTTTTTCCTCATCATCATCTAAGTTGATCACAATAGGAGTATGAATGGTAATTTCCAATGAAGGGTGTATCAGGAGTTGTTGTATCAAATAGTTTTTTAATGATTGTTGTTTTGTACTATTTTGTGGTGGGTCAGGAGGAGGAGGGTGGTCGGGTATTGCTTATGTCAAATGTGGATTTTGATTTTCTTTGTTTTCTTCTGCATGCAACTGACGAGCAAGGAGGAGATGATGATTCCTACATGCTCTAGCACCTTGGTTTCTTTTAATTCTATTTTGAAGTTGTTTAGGAGTAAGAGTGGGTTGATCCATGGTAGGATACTTTTCTTCTTGAGGGAGACGAATAGAAGGAACCAAAGGAGGTGGGTCACTCACTTTCTCTTTCACTTTATAAACTTGTTTAATGCAGGGATGCATGATAGGGTTGGTTTTAGTATCTCATGGGTGTTTTGATGATTAAGGTGAAGTTTTTATTTTTGGTTTCTCTAAAGGTGGTAATGTTTGTTTAGGTTAAGATTCAGGTTGAAGCATTATCTCATCTAAGATAGGAGTGTTGGAAGTTGACGGAGACATGTGGCGAAGAGACAATTCAACTATTTGTTTGGCTTTGAACTTTTGATAGGCAATGAAAAGGAAGTATTTGTGAGGGGTGATGGGTTCCATAGGTTTAGGACAGAACACTTCCAAGGAAAAAATACCTTTAAAAGAAAATGGATTAAAGCCACTATGGTGTATAGTAATTAAATATCTCATTGTCAAGTGAAAACTTGAAACATTTGTGAATAACTGAAGGGACATATTTCATCAAAAAAATCCAAGGATGACCTAGCCTTAGATGAAATTGATCTAACTATGGGATGATAGAGAATGTTACATCCAATGTTTTAGGTCCTATCTATAATGGAAGTAAGATCGATCTGATCATAGGGCATGCAAAACTAGTATGTGTTTTAATCCATGTTGTTGGTTTGTCATTATCATCTTGATAAAGATCATGTAATACCAAAAATTCTTCCATTATCATGTTCTTTCCATAGGAAGGATCTATTTATATCCCATTGGTGGGCTTATCATAGATTTGGCCAGCTATGTAAAGAGGACCATCAGGATAGTTTTTAAGTATATCATGAGAAGAAAAAGTAATATCAAGAGAGTTTTTAGTTTTCCCTTACAAGGGATAATGTCTATCATTCCCACCATTTCAACAATAGGATTAAAATGTGTAACATTTGGAGTAATATCATGTTGTTCATCATTTATATCAACATTCATCACATCATTATTTGAAGGTCCACTAGCTTTGACAAATGAAACATTGTGTTTAGGCATTTTGTTGGTAAAATTTTGTAAATTTTGGTTGGGAGGGGTGGCAAAATTATTGCCCTAGTCAATGACACATGCAATGGATAGAAGACAAGAATCAATGAGGTCTTGCACTAGGTGTTTGAAACACTTGCATTGTTCTATGTCATGTCCATTTTGGTGATGCAAATGACAATAAAATTTTGGTTTAAAGGTAGGGGGTAAAGGATTTGTAGGATCAAGTGGTTTGATTGTAGGAAAAGTGATCATATTTTGTTGTATCAATTGATTCATTGTGTTATGGAGGGTATTAGGCAAAGGGTTAAATTGTCTCTTTGGGTCTCCATAGTTAAAGGGTGTGATTGCTTTAGTGACTACCACTTGATTATTAATAGGTTGAGTTGGTTCTGGAGGAGCGGGATTGAACTATAAGACACCTTTCTTTTCTTTTCTAAAGTTTTTTGAGTTATTTTGGTTGCTTTGTTTAGAATTCTCAGCACAACTAGAAGTGGATTTTGCATCATGAGTAGTAACCGAGTTGTGATAGTCACAAAGAGTTGTGCATAAATGCATGAAAGAAGGAAATTTCATCATGGTCAATTTTTTGTAAATGTGAGTTTCCAAGTTTTCAATAAACATATTTTGGAGATGTAAATCAAGAACCTTCAAATCTATTTGAGAATACAATGATTGATAGTGTGAAATGAAATTAGTTGCTTTCTCATCCACATTTTTTATACACCTCATTAAATCATCCATTGTCTTCTTGGGAGTCATATGGAATTGGAAGTGACTTATAAAGGCATTAAGAATATCATTAAATGAATGAATTCAATGATTGGGTAGAGAGGAAAACCACTCCAAGGTAGTATCCTTTAAAGTCCTAAGAAATAGTTTAGCTAACAATTTGTCGTCAAGGACAAAATCACTACATAAGGTGGTATAGGCATTGACAAGATTAGTAGGGTCTCCTTTACCTTCGTACTCCTCAAACCTAGGAATCTCAATCCATGTGGAATTGATGTTCTTTATATTTCCAATGACAGTGGGATACTATGAACATAGTATGTGGGTGGTGCATTTTGGCTTTGGTTTATGGTGGATATTTTTTGTTTGATGGAAGAAATAGTATGGAAGAGTTGTGTTATGAGAGGGTCAACGTAAGTGGTATGAGGTGGAAGAGAGAATGGTGATGGAGTGTAGGTAGTGTTAGTAAATGTGAAGGGGACACTAATAGGGGTGAAGGTGGTGTAGGATGGAATGTTCAATGCCACAAAAGAGCTAGGAATGCTAGTTGGAATAGTGAAAGGAGTCACATCTCAAACTTGTGGCATGGTTGTTGTAACTTGAGGAGTGATATAGGTGGGTATGGATGCTATGATTGAAGGAGGATAAATATGAGATCCTCTTGGCTAACCATAGTGTTTGCTAGTTGAGATGTGCTAGATGTGGAAGAAGCATGTTTTGTGATATATATCAACAATTTGTTTCATAAAATCTAAGCCTTCATCACTTTCAAAATTGATAGATGTTTCTATAGTGGGAATGGAAGTGATTGAAATGTTTCAAGACATAAGTTATGTTGGAGATTTGCTAAGTCCTCATGAATGTTAACTACTTTTTCTTAAGGTGAGGTTAATGTGTGTGTGGACATGCACTGTAGGGGAAGGAAAATGTACTAGTGGTAGCATCCATGCCTAATGTACCATTTTCAATACTGTGAGGTTATGAAATAACTTGCACAATAGAATAATATGATATGAATATGCTGAAAATACTTGATAATAACCGAGAATAACAAGCCACTTTAGGGGGAAAACCTCCAAATATCTCTAATGAGAACACACTTCACAACTTGATGATGAAATAAGACTCACAACCTCCTATATATACCTATTTATGCCTAGGATATCACCTAGGCCGACTTAGACACACCTATATAAGCTTAGGCCGACCTAAACAACTAAATAACAATATACTAATGATAATATGACTTAATAAAGAGTTAAGATAGCCACAAGCCGACTATTCATAACTGGATGTACACTAATATTAAGGGCATAGCAAGGAGGAGATTTGGATAACCCAAGGTCCACACCAAATGTGCTCTCATGGGAAGCAATGAGTCGGGAACTTTGCCTCACTGAAGTATTATCAATAGGGAACCAAACACTCATACAAATACCACAAAAGGTGGGGTGGATGAAAATGCAATGCAAATTAGGAAAATAACAAAAAATCTATAAAATAAAATAGGAATGTAGTAACAGAGAACATAAATGCAAAAAGCACTATGAAAATGACATAAATTGCTATGCAGAAAGTGCAACTGGACTGATTCGCCTTCAGTGGTGAATGAGTCCAAGGGTGATTTTTTATGGTTTTTCAAAAAAATTAAAATGATTTTTATGCTTTTCTAATGCAAAACTAGGATGCAAATGCACAATTTTAGTATTTTTAATATTTTGAAGGGAAAAAAAAATCTATATGAGATATTCACTAATGCAATGTTGGAAACCCTATGATGCAAAAACAATGCAAAATTTAATGCAATTAGCCCTGTTATGTAAATGTGGATGTAAATCAAAAAGATAATGTTCAATATGCAGGTTCATAAAATGAACCATAGATTTTTGTGGTTTAGGATACTATGATTCTCCTACTCAATTAGGGTTTTTCACTCAAAGGAGAGATATAGATCTCACAAAAAATATAGGTGGTTCACTCAAACTAATGCAAGTACAATGAAATTATTTCTAAATGCAATGATCTAAATGTGACAAACTGATGAAATAGATTGTTTGTTTATGCAAAACCTAAGAAATATGAAGTGTTTGAAACCACAGTGTGATATGTAGAAATGAACTCGAAACATAAAAGAATGAAAAAAACTTAATAAGATTAAATGGAGTGCACTTGGAGGTAGAATTTTGATACGGGAAGATTCTACAATGTCTCAAAAATCACTGTTGATGACCACTAGGACTCATTCGCCACTAATGGCGAATCAGTCTAGGTTCTTGTAAATTCTGCTAAAACATGTTTCAGGATGCCAAAAACTAAAAACCTTAGAAAAAAATTTCTCCAGCCTGGTAGTGGGACTCATTTAGCACTGATGTCATATCAATCCACCTATAGAAATCTGCAAATTTTGAAGTCAACTCTATGGGTCCAAATTTGCACTTGTCTTCTTTTCGGGTTGATAGAACTAAAACTATAAAAAAATGGGTTGAATGATGTCTCCAAGCTTGAATTAGGTCTTTGTTGACTTGAATAGATTAAATGACTTGTTGATCACTTTTTAACACCCATCTCTTTGACAAATCTTCCTACAAGACCTGCAAAAAAACATGCAAAGAGGGGGAAAATGGTTAAGGGTTAGAGTATAGGGATTTTCCTCAAGGTCAAACCTTACTTTGGTAATCAAACCCTTGATAAAGAAATTGAATGAGAAATTAATTATTAACAAATAACATGCAAGTGTCATGAACTCACCAAACGCTTGTTGCTAAAGTCTGAAGATATATCAATGGCTTCTCCAAGATACTTGATAATTGCTTGATTGAATGATTAAGGATGCTAGAATAATTGAATGCTATGATTGATTAAATGCATGAATGAATGGGGATTAAAATGGATAGAAAAACACTTATTTATACACACTTATGCCATAATTTCCCAAAAATACATCATAGACTGACCTAAGGCCTTAATGAATAAAAACTTGAAAGAAATTTGAATTTATTTTGAATTTCGTGCCAAAGAGGGACTCATTCACCATCCATGGAGAATGGGTCCCACTCAAGGAATGTAAATGGGTGTCAGGAATTAAGTTGTATTTAATGATTTTTTTTAGGTTTATATTCAAAAGCACACCTAATTAAGGCTTATAAATGCATAAAGGGGCCAAATAAAGCATAAGAAAGGTGTATTTTGTGGTGACAAGCCTAGAAAAGCATGAAATTTTTCTACAAGACTTTACAACACTTTAAAATAAGACTTGGTAAAGGATAAAAAATGAATATTTAGATGAATTATAAGAAGAAGAGTGTAGAAAATTTTAGAAATGTGTTACAACACTTCACAACACCTTCAGAAGACATCATAAAGTCTTAATAATTTGACTATTCAAAACCTAATGTGAATGTATAAGTCACATTACAAAATTAAATCCAAGCAAAATAGGCAAAGCATCACAAGAAAAGGACCTAAATGACCATGAAAATGTCCAAAGATCCATTTTTCTATGGTAGAATTTTGCAAAATATTTCTAATGTTGTTGGAGTGTTCCCAGGTGTTGCTAATGACAAGACTAGTATGTGATGTATAGAAGGTCAGATTCAATGGCTATGGCCTCAATGGACCCCTAGAATAGAGGTGTCCCACCCGAAATTTTTCCCTTTGATTAAAAATGAGGGATTTTGATGGAAGAATGGATGGAGTGAGGGAATGAATGAGAATCAGCTTCCTCAACAATGATTTTGAAGGAAAATCAGAGTTTTTCAACTGCTAAAAACAAAGAAAACATTCATGCTTGTACAATAACTATCTACCACATTTGGCTATGGCTTGAAAAACTTCTTTGCAAGGCTCTAATACCATGTTAAAATCTAGGGATCTGCAAAGACTAATTGATCAAGAACAAAAAATGAATTTGCACCAAAACTAACTTTCTTATATTAACTGTCAAATGCATAGATTTACAAATATATAAACCCCCTAGTTGAAGAATCCAAGGAGGAAATGAAGGAAACAATAGAGATCTTCCATTAGTTAGCTTATACTAAAGAAAATAATAGCTGATTCATCCCAAGTTTTGCAAAAGTTAACAAGAGTTGTTAACTGCAAAGCTAAGAGTTGGAAACACCCTGGCATAATAGAGAGTTGGAAACAACTTGTATATATAATTAATTGCACTAACAAATACCTGGATAAGAGAGATTTATGAAAGTTTGGAGGTGATTATGGATGGTCCAAAGTTACAAAAGCTAAAATTCATGGTAGGAATTCCAAAAGCAAAGTACATAGCATTACTTTGTGGATTGGAAAGATATATCCTGAAGGTGATCAAATTTACTTGTGAAATGTTCATAGAGGCTGACCTCACTATCAACAAAATGGAAACCATGGACAAGTAATTGATCTCTACAATCAATTTTGAATGGTTATATCAAGAAAACAAGTGAGAAAACAACCATAAATAAAATGAGATTTTCACAATTGACAAGAGTGGAAAGTATCACGATGGATTATGTGGGAAGTTAAGGATAGTGAGTATATAGGATATGTCTCAAGAATGGAATTCAAAGGCAATTGACTAAAAGTCATACTTCTCAAAAAAAATGGAGTTGTTGAACGTAAAAACCGTACCAGTGTGGAAATGGCAAGAAGCATGCTTAAAGCCAAGGGTCTACCAAATACTTTTTGGGTTGAAGTCGTTGCTACATTAGTTTATTTGTTAAATAGGTACATCTAACAAAAAGTGTAAAGAATGTGATACCTTATGATGCATGGTGTGGAAGAATACTTGGTGTTGCACACTTGAGGGGTTTTGGATGTATTGGTTATGCTCACATAGCTGAACAAGAAAGGAAAAAAATTGATGACAAGAGTGTGAAATGCATCTCTCTTAGCTATAGTGAGGAAACAAAGGGTTATCATTTGTATAATCCAATAAGTGAAAAGTTAATTATTAGTAGAGATGTTATCTTTGTTGAAAGTGAAGCTTGGCAATTGAATGAAAATTTGAATAAGGAAAAGAAAAAGGTTATTGATTTAGAACTTGAAGTACCATCTTCTCATGGTTCAAGAAACAACTCAATTACTATTACACCACCTTCATTGAGCATACCACCTTCTCTACCTAGTCCAAGCTTGTGTCCTCCAAGAAAGGTAAAAAATATTAAAGGAATTTATGAAGGCACTACTATTCTTCGTGAAATAGTAAATTTTGCTTTATTATCTCATATTGAAGTTGAACCAATATAATTTGAGGATGCAATAAAACATGAAGTGAAGATTAAAGCTATGGATGAAGAAATTGCTTTAATTGAAGAAAATGAAACATGGGAACTATTTGATCTTCCACTTGAAAAATATGTTATTGGGATGAAATGGATTTACAAAAAAAAATATAAAGCTTATGGATCTATTGAAAGTCATAAAGCAATATTGGTAGCAAAGTGTTTTCCTTAGTAGCCAAGTATTGATTACATTGAACCCTATTCTCCAGTTGCTAGATTACACACCATCATAATAGTTTTATCATTAGTAGCCCAACATAGATGAAAAGTTCATCAATTTGATGTTAAATTAGCCTTTTTGAATGGTTATCTGAATGAAGAAGTGTTTTTAGAATATCCACTTGGTTATGAATTTGCAAGACAAGAACAAAAAATCTACATGTTGAAAAAGGTTCTCTATGGGCTCAAGTAGGTGCTTAAAGCTTGGTACAATAGAATAGATAATTATTTTTAGAAAAATGGTTTCAAAAAGAGTGAAAGTGAGCCAACAGTATATGTGAAATATCATAGTACAAGTTATTTACTTATCATATGTATATATGTAGATGATATAATATACACAAGGATAGTGAAGATTTAATAAATGATTTTAGACATGTAATTAAGTATGAATTTGAAATGACAGATTTGACGTTAAGGCATTATTTCCTTAGGATGGATGTAAGACAAAAAAATGATGGAATTTTCATTTCACAAGGTAAATATATAAATGATTTACTTGATAAATTCAAGACGAAGAGTTGCAAACCAATGAATAAACCCTTGAACATGAATGAAAAACTGGTTAAGCATGATGGTTTTGAAAAAGTAGATGCAACAATCTACAAAAGTCTAGTTGGAAAGCTTATGTATTTAACAACTACTGGACCAAATATTATGTTGTTAGTTTAATTTCAGGTTCATGCAAAGCACAAGTAAGATAATTTTTTATGTTATGAAAAGAGTTCTAAGATATGTTTTGGGTACAAGTAATTTTTGTATTTGGTATGCACCTGTAGATGAGTTTGGTTTAATTAGATTTATAGATAGTGATTGGGTTGGTTCTATAGATGATAGAAAAAGTGCTTTAGGTTATATATTTTCCTTGGGTTTAGATGCTATTTCTTGGTATTCAAAAAGGAAATCTTTAGTCTCTTCATCCTCAACTGAAGCTAAATATATTTTTGCAGCTTCAACTTCATGCTAGGTAGTATGGCTAAGAAGAATTCTAGTCAACTTAAAACAAAAAAAAAAACTATGCCAATTTGGTGATCTAGTGTGAAAATAATTCAACAATTTCCATCACTAAAAATCCTTTCTTCCATAGTAGAACAAAACACATTGATATCATATATCATTTTATTAGGAATCTTGTGGTTGAGGGATAGGTTGAATTATTTTTTTGCAAAACTAGTGATCAAATTGTTGATATACTTACGAAGGAAATTTCAAAAGAAAATTTTGAAAGATTAAGACAAATGATAGGTGTGTGCACTTTAAGCATTAAGGGGGAGATTGAAGGCACTAATGCTTAATGCCAGTGTAGCAACTTGAGGAAGACATGTCACATTCTCCATAGCCCAAGCATGCTTGAAAGAGATTATGATTTTGTCTTAATTTCTAGTGTTTGCAGAGGGATGTAAATATAGGGCTATAAATTTTGACTTTATTATTTTCTTGGGATACATGCGTTGATAGGTTTTCTCCTAAGCCTCCATGTAGTAATATGTAGACTAAGGATTTACAATATAGAAAAGTGTTCCTTTATTAGATTGTATGAAGCTCTTGTGTTTTGTGCAGGATATAGGTGAATAGGGGATCTTGTAGGATGCATGGTTATGCTACTATTCAATGTCTAGATGATTATAGTAACAAATGTGATATATTAAATTATCATTATACTGGCCAGTATTTCTTTTAGTATTTTATTTAGACTATAATCTCTATAAAAAATATGTTATAATATAATGCAACTATAGTACTATTGTTTCTGAATTGATTGTGCAATGCATTTAGTAAATGTGGTATTGCTTTGAATAATGGTTTTAATGGTTTTTACTAGGTAAATTTTTTGGCATTGTTGTAGCAATGTGTTTCCCCTATTTTTATTTTGTACATTATAAAATCCATTGTGTGTTTGAGAATGTTGGTTCCTAAAATTTTGTAACACCTGTAGATTCTCCTCCTAAAACCAACAAGAATGTATTTTTGGCCATACTTATTAATTAATTGAAAATCAAAATACAATGGATTTTGTTATTGTGACATAGGTTTTAGGACCCAATGGACTTTCTAATTCTTATAGGGTTTTTCACCCAAAAGGAGAGAGATTAGATCCTAAAATGCTTATGTAACATTCAAATTAGGAAGTATGCAATGTGATGTTAAGTAAATGAACTAATATAAGTGCAATTTATTGATTAAAATGATCTATAATGAATGAAAAGATGCAATTTATGCTATGTTTGAAAACACAGTGTGATATGCAAACAACTATGCAATATGACAAAATTGAAAGAAATATGTAGAACAAAAAGAAATGGATGAAATTAGAGTGTTCCTGGAGGAAAAATGATGTCACTGGAAGGTTTTGAAATGTCTTTGAAATTTCTATCAATGACCACTAGGACTCATTCACCAAGTATGGTAAATCAGTCCTGCTTCTACTAAAAACTTCCAAAAATCTATTTTTTACTGTCAGAAGTTGAAATCTCAGAGAATCAATTTTCAGGCCTACAGGTGGGACTCATTCACCATGGGTGGAAAATAGTTCCACCTAAAAAAATATATAAAATTAGAGGAAGATTTTGTGGAGTTAGATTTGTACATTTTCCCCTACAGGTCTCTGCTTCTAAAATTGTTAGATTCGGGTCTAAAAATGACTTTTTGTTTATGATTTGACTTTAACGAAGGGAAAAATACTTGAATAACCTTAGAATTCAATATCCAATGATCTTCAAGCTTCCAAAGGACCTAAATATGCATATAAACAACACAAGAAGAGAAATTCTTGATTGTTAAGGCATGGGGGTTTGCTTTGGTCAAACCCCGTTTAGGTAATTAAACAAAAATGATGAAATAAAGGAATGAAACATGCAAAATGAAAGTAATCACCTTATCATTATTATTTTATCTTGGATTTCTATGGAAATACATGAAGATTCAAATCTTGAAAATTCTCAAAAGCTCAATTGAATACTTGCAATGAGAAAGCCCTAGTTTGCTTGAATTGTGATAGAAAATAGATAAAGAATGGATACTCAAATTGATGAGAGAGATGGATATATATTGTTAGATGTAAAATGAGGATAAAAACACTTATTTATAGTAAATTTTTCGTTAGTATCCTGACTGTACCTCATCACAGGCCGACATGTAGAAAAATTGAACTTAAAACCCATTTTTTCCCGCTCAAACCCCAAAAATGACTCAAAATGGGACTCCTTCACCAAGGGTGGAAAATTGGTCCCACCTAGATGGAACTTATTTTCCATGAATGGTGAATGATTCCCACAGGGGTTATTTCTTCTTGCTGGAATGCCAAGAAGTAAGAAAATTAGGCTTATATGATGACTATGTCAATTATTTGATCAAATTATGCCTCCAGATGCACAATATGGGTCAAATAAGGCCTATTAGTGATTATTTAAATGTTTAATATAGATTGGGACACTTAAATAAATGTGAAAGTGTAATTAAATACACTTTGCAACACTAAAATTGGTCCACATAGCCTAGAAGGGCACACAAACCAATGTGAATGTGTAAATCATAGTACACCACTAATTTGTCATTAAATTCATGTTAAGAATATTCTATATTGATGTAATAATGTTATTGAACACATTTTATAATGTTTAATTAGGGAGAATTAATTTAATCAAGTCTAGAAAAGCGTGAAATTCCTTTATAAGACTTTTCAACACCTTTACAAGACGCCATTAAAAGCATGTTGTTTGATTTTCCAGGGTCCAAGACCTAGTGTGGACACATAAAATGCCTCACAACACTAGATTAGGGCCTCATTAAGTCCATTTACTCTCATGTGAAGTACTAGCTCCAATTTTCTATGACACAATTATTATTAATTAATTAATTAATATGATCAAAGGAGAATTCTTAAGATTGGATAGAAGTTTCCATGAAATTTTCACAAAATGATTTAACACTTATGATATCCTATGTGGAAAGAACCATTGTATCTTGATTATGACAAATGTTCTATAAATCCTAACAAAATATCACTTATGAGATGCACAACAAATCAAATCTTAAGATTTGACAACTCTAGGACTTCTAATCATTAAAATTACTTTTCCCATACATCCTTTCTAGGTATAATTACTAATTTAAAGAGAAAAAAAAAGGAAGAGACTCAAAATAATAAAAAGGGACAAAATACAAAAAAATTGTCTCATTTTTAATGTGGTGTTTGTGCACGACATAACTTTCACCTATCTCTGAAGTGGCCTCTACAAGTCATTGTATTGAATGTAATAATTTATGAATTTCAAAGTCTTTATCTTGTTTAGTAATAAATACCGTAACAAAACTCTCTTTGAATATAGTGAGAGGATGATAAATACTGATAAAATAGTTTTTTAGACCTTATTAAAATAAATGTAAAAAATTAATAATTAATAAATATTTTTTAAGGAAATTACTCAATATGTAAATAGGGTTTTGATAGTACCATTTTAGACATTTATAGAATAAGATAAAAATATTTTATATTAAATACTTTTTCTATAAATGTTATCAAGGTTTATGACACTTGAAAATATAATGTTCTTACAAGATGCAATGCATATTTTCCTAATTTTTTTCAATAAATTTTTTTTCTGATTAAATGATAAATGAATTTAAATGGGATCCTAAAACCCAAAAAAATAAAGTAGAAAGAATTAAACATAATTTTTTAAGGGAATAAAAGCTTAAAATAATAGTGAAACATCAATCCAAACGTAATCAATCACTATCCAATGCATAGCAAGAAAAACCAAACAAAATGACAATGAAAATAAATGGTACAACAATAGCATGATCAAATAAAATCTAAAATAAAAACAACCACAATTACATGATCAAAACCCATCTAATAGTCTTATAGTTATTGTGGTTTAAAACAACTAGAGGAGGGCCACATCTCCTCCTTAGAAGCATAGTCCATGAATCAACAACATTTACTTCAATGGAAAACCCCAAGTAGTATCAATATCCACCAACTTGATGGAGATACAACTAACATGAGTAACAAAAAGAAAAACCGAGTTTCTATTAGCAAGGCTATGGGATTAGAACAAGCCACAAGCAAATAAATAATTGGTAGAGAGGGGGGGAAAGAAGCCTCCACAAAGTAGATGGTAAAGACAAGTAAAAACCCTTGCCATGATTCCATAACAATTAGCCCCCTAAAGGAAGCTTCATTACAATACTCTTACTAATAGGAGCATGATCTCTCAAAACAATATAAGAGAGGAAAGCTAATTAACATCAATCAACCTTGCATCTAAGGACTGTGATGCAAGGGCATCATTCAATTTTGTTCAATTTTTATTTTCAAATTTTAATTGTTTGTGCATGTATTTGGGGTGAATGTGTTGTGGGTGAATTCTTTCCCTTTGTTTTTCTTCTAAAAAGTGTTAGTTTTCTATAGGAAACGAAGTTTCTTACAATGTAGCTTGTCAACCAATATCTATAATAGTTCTTGGAAAGAAAAAAAGAAAGATGGATACATTGTGGTAGAGTCGGTTTTGAGGAAGAGAGGAGGAGTCTTTGTGAATTGAGGTAGGGGACAGTTATTGAAAGAAGACTCAAGCCAAGAAACATAT
>VDFB02011079.1:0-43488 GCA_007258455.2 Sequoia sempervirens
TTAATGTGAGGGATGTTTTGGCTTGGAGTCCTAGCCCAAAAGGTAAATTTACTGTTGCTCAAGGCTATGCTATACTTGACAGGAACTTAAATGGTCCAGCTGAGGTGCACTGGTGGAAGAAGGTTTGGAATAATTTTTCTTGGCCCAAATGTAATTTTTTCTTATGGTTGTTTGCTCAGAAGAAATGCCTCACTTGGGAGAATCTCCGCAAATGAGGTTTTCAGGGACCTTCTGTTTGCTTCCTTTGTTCAAACAATGAGGAATGTACCTCCCATTTGTTTTTTCTTTGCCCTTTTTCTAGAGAGATATGGCACAGATGGTGGGAGGCTTGGCGTCATGGTTGTATTCATGCTACCTCCCTAATTTATTTTTGGGAAAGTTTGGGTAGGCCTCCAATGAAGACTTCCTTCCTGCAGGTGGCCTCGATGGTTGGGCCAATGTTTATTCTCTGGAACCTTTGGCTGGAAAGGAACCGCAAAATTTTTTGTGGCTCCAAATTAGGAAGTTTTCAATTGTGAAAGACAATACTTAGTAGGCTTTAGGAGACTATTTCTGCGAAGTGTGATATGTCTAAAAGTATTGATCCTGGTGATCATGCTATTGTGAGGAATTTGAATATGGGGGATAGTAGACAGGGATGCAGTGTTGGAAAAAGACCCCGCCATGTCAAGCAAAGGGTTTGTCGGGATGGGAGGTGGACACCTCCCTCGGATGGGATCTTAAAGATTAATACAGATGGTTCTTCTCGTGGGAACCCTGGACATGCTGGTATTGGGTGTATAGGTAGAGGTAATGATTGTGGGGCATTTTTCCTCTTCTCTATTTACAAAGGTCAACACTCTAATAATCTGATGGAGGCCCTTGCTATTAAGATTGCTGTTGAGAGAGGATGATCTTTAGGTTGGAGGAGGATCATCTGCGAGTCAGATTCTCATATTGTTGTGGATATGTTGAACAACCAGAGTTTGGAGGATGTTAGTTGGCAATTAACCTCTTTAGTTAGACAGATTCTGAGTCTATGTAGTTCCTTGGATTCTATCTCCTTTTTGAAATAATATAGATAACTTATTCAAATTTTATGTCAAGTTGCCTAACTCTGATTTTTCTAAAAAAATTGCCACTTAAGGGCTTGTTTTTTCCATGATGATCCTGCACATACCCCACTAGTTCACATCATCTTCAAATTATTTATTGTTTAACTACTATAGGTCTCAAAAGATGATGATCTAATTAAAAATATTGATGTAAATGTTCATCTTGGGAAAAATGTGAAACACAATATTGTGATTTCACCTACATAGAGTGAAAAAGAGAATGTTGAGATAGAGAAGAGAGAGTGACAGAGAAAGAGGGTGAGAGAGGAGGGAGATAAAGGAAGAGAGGGAGGTAGAGAGAGATAGAGATGTGTAGAGAGAGTGTTAGGGAGTGATGGATGGAGAGGTAGATAGAGAGGAAGGAGAGGGAGAGGTATGGATGGAGAGAGTGGGAGGTGAGATAAAGAGTAATAGAGAGAGAGAGTGGTAGGTTGTGATGGATGGTGAGGTAGGTAGAGAGGGAGGGAGAGAGGGAGGGAGATGTAGTGAGGGAGATATAGGTGAGATAGAGATAAATAGAGAGTGATGAAAGGGGAGGTAGGTAGAGAGAGGGAGAGATGAGATAAAGATAAGTAGAGAGGGAAGGAGAGGTAGAGAGAGGAGAGCTAGAGAGTAGAGAGGGAATGAGGTAGGGAGGGAGAGAAAGGTGAGATAAAGAGGTGTAGAGAGAGAGTGGTAGGGTGTGATGGATGTAGTGGTAGGTAGAGAGAGGGATTGGGAGATAGAAAGTAGAGAGGAAAGAATAGAGGGAGAGAGAAGTATGGACGAAGAGAGAGGGAGGTGAGAGAGAGGTGAGATATAGAGAAATAAAAAGAGTGGTAGGGAGTGATGAAGAGAGAGGTAGGTAGAGAGAGAGGGGAGATAGAGAGAAGTAGAGAGAGAGGGAGAGAGAAGTGGAGAGGGAATGAGGGAGGGAGTGAGAGAGAATTGAGATAGAGAGAATTAGAGAGAGAGAGTTCTTGTGCTCAAGGGAGAGAGTCAGATAAAAGGATGGAGATAGTGAGAGAGAGGTATAGAGTGTAAGGAGGGAGAGAGATAAAGAGAATTAGAGAGGGAGAGAGAGAGTTCTTGAGCTCAAGGGAGAGAGAGTCAGATAAAAGGATGGAGATAGTGAGAGAGAGGTATAAAGTGTAAGGGATAAAAAATGAGTGAGACAGAGAGAAATAATAAAACTTGTTGATTTCTAAAATTTGACCTCCTAATTATTTAAATTTGATATGTTGATTACTAATATTTGACTATTACTAAAATTTGACTATCTAAAATTTGTGAGATCTTTCAAAAACTAGAATTTTCATTATAACTCCTAGAGATCCGATACCACTCTCAAACATCCTGAAACTATATACATGAAATAAAAATTAAAGTATAAGAAATTAAACATCTATGTGTAAATGTCAACTTATAATTTCCCTCAAAAATAATTAGAAGAAAGAAAAAAAAGAGAAAATAAACAAATTCAATGCATTCAAATAACGTGAGAACATTATAACGTGCTTGTGTTTTGTCTTGATTTGGGAATCGCCAAGCCTTTGGCTTGGATTTTCTTTGGATTTCCAACCCAAGTGCTTAGAGGGTATTCCTTGGGTAATGTTAGGCTCTCTCTTAGCTATCTAATGATGTAATTTTTTTCACATTTTGACAATTTTAAGCTTTCATCTTTAATTTATTTTGTTTGTGTCTAGTTTTTGGAAAAAAGTAGTGTTCAATTTTTTTTGTTATAAATTAACCATTCATTGAAATTTCAAATAAATTACATTTTTAGAAAATAGACTCCATTCTACACATATTAAAACAAAAAAAATCAATTATTTTTCAAAATTTATTGGGGTAGCGTGACCAAAATTCTATTTTTTAGGAAGTGTCCACTTTGAAAATTAGTAAAAAATCAAATATTCATAAAAAAATTATCAGAAAAATCGGGAAAAAACTACATACTATTAGCTAATTTCTAACCAAACTAATTTTAATAATACATAAAAAATTGAACCTTTTGAGGGAGCCACAAAAGTTGCTGTGTTATATTTTTCTGACAAAAGCAACACCAATTTTTGTGGCCCCCTCTTTTGAACCCCTTAATCTTTACCATTTAAAAAAAAATAAAAAATAGTAGTTTAGAAAGTAGACTTAGAGCACTATGATCATTTTTTTTGTTGCATCTCAAAAATTTAAGTGTAACTATCCTCAATTTCATGTCCAAGGTTAGTATTTCCCGATTTTAGAAAGAAAAAAAAGTGGCCACTTAAGCCCCCTTTTTGGCCTCCCATCTTTTTGCACTTACCCTTGGGTTTCTTACTTGATTGGGAAACTAGTTGACTTAAAGGTGGACGGGGGGCATCTTGATATATTAATCCCTTAGTATCTTGATATTTGTTATGTCACATCCTTATTTTCTTAAGATTATAAAGTCTTGACCATAACACACTTCTAAGTTAATGGATGTGTTGGTAACTTTATGTGCATAAGATAGAAAAGTATCAATGTTGTCATTATGAATAAGTTTTGTCATGGTTGTTGGTTGAGATTTGCTTTGTGATTCAATCTTGGGATGCAAAAGGGTAAACATGTCAAGTGGTGGGATGATAAGAGTTACTGGTTGTTGACATCAGTGATTAGGGCATTGCATGGAGGGATAGAAGTATGAATTTTTATCTAGGTCACACAAGGAATTTTGTATGAATTCTTGCATACTATCTTCATCTTGAACTAACATTTCATTCTCACAAGGACATTCATTAGGAGGTGAAGGATCAAGAATAGGCTCAATTATATTAGGACCATCACCAAATAGACAACTTTAAAATTCCACCAAATATTTTAAGGACATCCACATTTAACCAAAACATATATCCATGATGAAATGCTGCTAAATGTAATTATGAATGAAATTTAATAGAAATTTTAGATCTACAATATGATTATCACTGATGCAAAGATGCAAGGGCCTAAAAAAGATGCCAATATGATGATGATTGATGCAAGGGCCTAAAAATGATGTCTTTTGATTGCATTTTTTTATTTTCAACAATGCACTTTCTTTCACCAACTGAACTAAATATAAAAAGTTAGAGAATATGCAATGTTCTAAAATTGAAACAATGATTTGCAAGTACAAGGAACTAAAGTAGACATAGACAAAGATGTATGCAGAGTTTTGTAAAATCACTTGTACATGGATAGGTTTTTCCTAGAGTGAATGGGTCTTTGCAGAGGGTTTTAACAAATAAAAAACTAAGTTTTTGACTTTATATTTAAGCTCACTATTCCTAACTGCAAATAGATGTTTTAGTCAATATTTTTCTAGAAATTTTTTATTAAATAAAAATGCAATTGTATGACAATGTATGAAGAAAAATGAAAATTTTAAATGTAATTTTTGAATGAAATTTTGATCTAAATGAATGAAGAACACTTTAATGCAATCTATTATGCATAATTTATACAATATTTATTTTATTTTTATGAGTTTTAATGATGTAAATATGCAATATGTGACACTAAATGAAATGAAAAACAAGATGATACATAACCTAGATCTAGGGCTTTAAAGACTTCCAAGTTAGAAAGTATGATGTCAAATGTCAATTTCACCAAAATGAAATGTGGGGAAATGGGATTCCCTAAAGGTTTGTAATGGGGTATATAACTTAGGGTTTTATGGATGGAATGCCCCTTTCCTTATTTCATTAGGAGAGAGATCTCAAGGTGTAAAGATTGACTTTCAACCTTAATGGTGAGACAATTAGACCTAGATCTCAATCCTTAAGACAGTAGGGAAGGTATGGAAACAAACCAAAATGGTTTTAAGTACTTTAAATAAATTAGCAACAAGACCTAATCTTAAAATACAAATTCTTGAAAGTACAAAAATTGAAACAACAATTTGCAGATAGATCTAAAGGAGGTTTGGGGACATGCATTTGTCACCAAAAGTTAGTTTTGAGTAGTGCAGAGGGACTCATTCACCCCTAAGAAATTGGGTCTCAGTTAGGGCTTCTAAAATAACTTTTGATAGTCCTCTAATGTAGGATATTAGTTTTTGTTTGATACAAGTCCCACTATTGGAATGATGAAAATACATTTTGTAGCTTAATTTCTATGGCTTGACAACAATGACGACAACTTGTGCAACAATATAAAATTTCTCCTTCAAGATCTTCAATTTTTCTTCAACCTTTAATCTACACATACACAAAGAGGAAAAAATGGTGATGCCATATAGGGGTTTTCCTTAGTCAAACCCTACGAAAAGTGTTCCTAGTTCCATAATGGTAAAGATGTCAATGATGGAAACCCTAATAGTAAGGAAGGAAATGATGAATGAACACACTTGCTACAACTGACCACCCTTCAAATGCTCCTTTGAAGGACTCAAGACAAACAAATCACTTTAAAGGAATGGGTCTTTCTTGATGCTTGAATTCTTGGAGAACTACATCACAATGTTAGCCTTTGAATATGACATGAACACACGTAAATTTGACATGATGTTAGGATCTTGATTGCTACTAAAAATGACTGATAATGTCACTCTTGAATCCTCTTGACAATGGTTTTTTTAATAGGATTGATAGATCATGCAAATTGGATTTTAAATGGTGAAAAGACTATGAATTTATAGGTGTTTATCTAGTTTCTTAAAAATTAGATTCCAAAAGTTGACACTTCCAATTTTAATTTGGATCATTGAACTGCCACCAAAACATATTTTTAAATGGGTCCTCGACCATAAAGGGGACCCATTTTCCCTTGGGCGAATGGGTCTTGGCCTATAAGTCTAGGACTCAGATGATCCAAGGCAATTTAATAATTAAATGCATTTGTTTAATGTCGGTTCCCCTTTTGGAAAACATAAAGAATAAGGCTTTGGAATGCATAATTTGACAAATTAGAGGCTTAATTAATTCCAATAAATTTAAGGACCCAAACATAATATGAAATTACATAATGGTATACAATTTTCTACACTACAATTTGTATGTATTTTTAATTTTTAATAATTTTTAATTTTTTTAATTTAAGAGTAGAATTTGAATTGCTAAAAATTTCAATCATTATTAATAAAATGAGGAAAATATGATTACAAGAAATAAAATAACATTTCAAGAATTCCATATTGAGGATGTAAATGTAATTCTTCCCTTATTCCACATCTAATAAATTTGAGGTAAGTCTTGCATCATGATTATCCTACCTCCTATCATAGAACAATAAAATGGATAAATGGATGCCCCTCTTCATACTGTTGATGTAGCGACTTAATTAGATACTAAATTCCAATAAAGAGATGTAGATCAAGAAATAGTTTTACTTGGTCAAATTAGATAAAGGTAACATGAACTAATGGAAAAACTAAAATTAGCAATTATATATTGCTCTAAATGCATAAAATTGGAATTAGAATTAGGTCAATGCTTAGGATTGATATGTAATTAAAAAAAGACCCAATATGTTCCAAATAAGTAGGGACATAACCAACATTACCATGAACAATAAAAATTGAGACATGACATGATATTAACAACTATTAGGAATGGTGGGATACAATTAGTTAGAATTTTAGTGCACTCTTGGTTATGCTAATCCTATACCTAAATAATATTGCAAGATAAGTAATAAAATTCAATGGCGACAATGTTGTCACTAGAAAAGATGGCCTCACATTGTTTCATTAATGTAATAGATGAATATAAATGGTGTTGGCCACAACTCTCTCAAAAAGAGACATGACACAAAATGAGCATGATGAGGCCAAAAGTGGGTAGGATTGGGCTTGTCTCGAGAGGGATAGTCTAGTGGTATAGTGAAATAGACTATAGGCCAAGTTGGATAACATGAGGGTGGAGTAGGATTGTTTGATGATATAGATAGACCAACAAAGGGAAGAAAGGCATGGATAGTAGAGAGAGAAATTCTACAAATTGAGTGAGACACATGGATGAACTAGATGGCAAAGAGGGATAGGTTGTAGGTATGACTACAAATCTAGGCACATACATACACTTTGAAATGAATGAGACCAAACACAAGCTTTGTTAACATTATAGAAATTGATAAAATGATCAATTTCCACTACTAAAATATTAGTAAACTTTGAGATGAAATCTACTGAAAGATATAATATCTTTCATTAGTTTAATAGCAATGAGCTCACTACAATTGAAATATAACGAAGAACTTACAACTTTTGTTTGCCTTGAAAAACTGTATTGTATCAAGCCAAAACTTTTATTGCAATCTCACAACCTACATTACATGTTAAACGCCATAATACCTAGATGGAGTGGAATACATTAAAATATCGCAGATTGATTGACAATGGCATATCACGGAGCAGAGAAACATAAATCCCACACTACATATTAGACGTAATACATTAAAGTGAAATAGATGGAACGTTGCAATATGACAAACTACATAAACCTAAATCCCAGGGCAAATGGTTGAATGCATAGATGGAAGGTAACTTTTCAGTCAAATGGTAACAAGGAACATTGTTACCTTTAACGTGAAAAATTTAAGGATAAAGGTTGCGGGGAAGGCGAGGCTTTGCGATTGCATGAAGAGGGTTGGCCATAAAGAGATCAGCCGGACCTTCCTGAAGGTGGATGGGTGCAGTTAAAGCAGGGGTCCAATGGAAGCAATGCAGCAGGCGGGCCAAGAGCATGACTGTCATTGAAGTGCCCAGAGCAGCTCCCATGCATCCCCGCCTTCCCGTGCTGAAAGAAATGAATCGAAGTTCGGGGTCGCCCAACTCAACACCCAGGTTACTGTCGTCTTTAAGGAAACGCTCAGGGCAGAAGCGCAAAGGGTCTTCCCAAACGCACTGGTTTCGTCCCAATCCCAGACGGCTCAGTATTACGTGACTGCCCTTGGGAATGTGATACCCGGCCACTGTGACGTCCTCCATTGACATGTGAGGAAGGTTGAAGGGCGCCACCGGATGCAACCTCAGCGCCTCCTTTGCACATGCCTTCACGTATTTCAGCTGTTCAAGGTCTCTCTCGTGCACTAAACGATCTTTTCCCACAACTCTGTCAATCTCCTCCACCGCTTTCAGCATTATCTCCGGCTGCAACAGCATCTCTGCTAGCGCCCATTCTACGGCATTTGACGGGTTGTCAACAGTCGCGTACGTCAGATCCTGCACGTTAGATTAACGTTAATTTGATTAAACAAAGAGATTATCATAAATTAAATGTGCACGTACTACTAGTTCTGAGTGATAATTACCGCCACTTGAGATTTGATCTCTTCCAAACTTAGCAAGGGAGAGCCGTCAGTGGAATCTTTTATAGATATCAACACGTCCAACAAGTCGTGCGGTTCTTCTAAAGAAGTACCTCCTCGTCTAGAACGAAATCTTTCCTCGATAAGTGGAGTGTGATATTTCTCCACATTGTGGATGGCCTTTTTCATTGCTCTCTCGTTGCCTCCGATGTCGAGCCGCCGCAAACACCGCATGTAATCAGAGACGCACATATTATACAGAAGGGACAACACCTTGAATAATGCATTGACGTGCTCCTCCTCTTCTGCAGTGGGGCCTCCCTCATTACGACCACCTTCATTTGAAAAGTAGCGGCTGTTGAAGATAAGCTTTCTGATCACATTTGCGCTGTAGTGCCTCACAACGTATCTTACATTGAGGAAAGAATTTGGTTGTGCTGGAGATTGAGCAGTGCACTGGTTCCAGATCCAATGGACCAGATTGTCTGCCTCCTCCATCCTCTTGCCTTGCAACCACTTAAGGCGTGAGGCCGTCAATACCTCCGATGCAACCACACGCCGCATTTTCTTCCACTGATCTCCCCACGGAACCACTGCAATGGATAGAAATCCTCTGCTGGAGTAACTAGTGGCCATTGTTATGGGGCGAGATGCAAATATAGCATCATGTTTCTTAAGGAACTCTCTTGCTATGTCCGGGCTATTAACAGCAATAACGTGGACGCCTCCTAGACGAACGCAAAGTATGGGGGTTGAATAGCTGTGGAGGAGAGAGTGGAGCCATTTGTAACCAGGTCCATTGTACACTAACTCCGGTAGACTGCCAACTAGTGGCCAGGGTTGCGGCCCTGGAGGCAAAGGCACACAACTTTTGCGTGTTTTGGACTTAAATAAACGGAAAAGGGTTGAAGGTGTAATGAGGAGAATGGCAAGAGTGGGGACGATGACTATAGTAAAAGTCATCGAGAACACTACGAAATTAGCATCGACCTGACCGTGCAGAGTCTCGTTACGTCCATTCCTAGAAAATGGGACAGAAGACAAGGAAACAGAGGAGATGAATCTAGAAACCTTCTCCATCTTATGCAGAGATACGCAAAGCTTCTCAGCAAATGAAGAAGAGCGTTGCTATGACCAAAAAACTGTTCTTCCTCGAGTATTTATAGACTAAGGTTATAAAAGATTGTCTTGTGAGGCGCAAACTTCCTATTGAAATTTACATGATTGCACCACGTGAAACAGAACATTATTATGGAGCAAGAATTGATTTTACGAAACAGGAAGGGAGAGGGTACAAATCGGAGATGTGGCCTCACAGAACGTAGCTCTTGCGTTCACATGTTAGAATATTCTCTCTATGCTTGGGAGTCACTGAATGAGAGTAGTGCGAATTTTGAGGAGAAATCCAGCTAAGAAAATTTCATTTAACGAGAATTATTCTTCCTTGACTTTAGATTATTAGCCATGTAATAAGGCTTATCCTCCCTTATCCCATTTCCATCATTCTAGGAATGTGAAATAAACTTTGACTCGTCCATTTTTGGTCTATGTTTGCCAAATATAGAATTTAAAACTTTTTGGTGATTGAGCCCAAGATCCTTTAGAAAAAAGGACTCAATTTTAGTTCTAGGCGCCACCCTATTTTTCATCATATTTATTGCTAATTTATTATCCCTCATGCAATTTGTGTGATTTTCTAATTTTGATTTCATATTTCTATTATTTCTATGTTCTTTTTGATATTTAAACAATATTTATGTTTTAAATAATTTGACAAGGTTTATGGTCATCTTTCTAAGTACATTTCATTATGCTTTTTTGCAAAAATTTAAAGACAACATCTAATTATACATTAAGAAGGTTTGTGTTGAATCTACAAAAAAGTTGAACTTGTATAAAATTTGAACTTTGCATAGACTTGAAAAAGTAAGTGAAAACTCCTTTGGACTCCCATAATCATGCACAATACTTAAAATTTTAGTTTTACGGGGAATTATTGTCCAATAAGAACATTCACTTAATTACATAGATTCTTACAACCACAAAATAAAATATTTTCTTAAAAAAAACTCCTTTTTGTCTTGAAAAATGAAATTATCAAAACATCTTGACTTTCATGATATCTTCTCCCTTCTACATAGTACACACTTATAATATTGTGGACCTTCTAAATAGTTTTTATAGAATTTTAATGTTGATTAATCATTCTAAAATTCACATCATTGTACAAAGAAAATTTGTATATTTTTATGAATTCAAGAATAATTTCACCAAACTTAAATATTTGACACTTCTCCCCATACTCTAAAACCATAAATGCGTTTGTTACTCTACAACTCTCTAAAATTTTAGTGGGGACTATGGTTGTCTAAAATCAACATCGATCTGATCGTGTAGAGTCTCTTTTCATCCATTCCAAGAAAAATGGAATAGAAGACAATGAATCAAAAGAGATAAATCTAGAAACATTCTCCATCTTATGGAGAGACATGCAAATCCTTTCAACAAATGAAGAGGAGCATTGCTATGGGAGAAAAGCTGTTATTTCTTGAGTATTTATAGACTAAGGTTATGGTTCTAGCATGAACTGATGGCATTTCTGTGCTTTGATGGTCGAGCTAGGGAATTCGTGCCCTAGCTCGTTCTTGGTGTCTACCTGCTGGTGCAACGAGGGGGGATCTTACTGTGTTCAGGGTGTTGTTCATGTTGTGTCTACCTTCCTTCGTTGTTGGCTATCCTTGGCTCATAGTGGTGAATGTTTAGCTCGTGCCGACTGGTTTGGAATCACTTGTCCTGTGAGTGGTGGCGACCAGGTGGATTCTGGTGTGTTGCTGCCTGGTGAAGCTCAATCAGCCTGTTAGGCCCGCGTGAGGTTGCGTTTGTTGGGTGTGGTGTGGGACGTGGTCATTTTCCTGGGGTTGTGCGTTGCCTCGATTGGGTGTAGGGTGTTTCCTCTTGAAGCTAAAGTTGAAACTTTTGAGTTTTAGTGGGTTGTGGGTGGAGCTAGAGGGGTATCATGTTAACCCTCGTGTGTTAGTTTTCCTCTATTCTCTCTTCTTGGGGGTTTGCATGCCTGCTTAGGGTCTCGTTCTAGGTTCATGTCTTGAGGGGAATCATCTGGGGTTAACCCCAAGATGGATTTCCGATCAGCTTTTGGTTTGAAATCTCTGACACAGGGTGCAAAGGTTTTCGATAATAATTTCTTTGTGTAGGATCAAGAGAAGATTGGCTCTGGGTCGTCTGGGGTATCTAAGATTACAAAGATTAATGGTTGCTTGGAAAGATGTAAGAAGCAACCGAAATTGGTTATCCTGATGGAGTTGCTGGCAGATGATATTGAATATTATTCGAAGCACTCCTTTTATTGCAATTTTATGGGTTTAAGAGTCTCATTGCAATTTTTGAAATCTTGGGCTCAAAGGACCTTGATGTTGAAAGGAGAGATGGAGATTAGACTCCTAGCGAATAACTACTTTATGGTCTCCTTTGATTGCATGGTGGACTGGAATAGGATTTTTGAGAGAGGTCCCTACTTCTATAACCAAGTGGGCTTGTTTTTGAAGCCATGGCATGTAGGCTTCAATCCAACTAAGGAGCTCCTGAATAGGGTTCTAGTTTGGGTTTGGCTGCTGTGGTTTCCAGTTGAATGTTGGCGAGAGGATGTTTTACATTTGGTGGCTTCAATGCCTTGTAAACCAGTTGGATCATCACAGTAGACACAATTTAAAAAGGTAATGATTTTTGCCCGTATTTTTGTAGCAATTGATTTAAGAATGCCATTGCCGAATTCTATGGAAGTAAGTGCAGGATCATATACATGGGTGCAATAGTTAGATTATGAAACTCTACCTTTTATCTACCAACTTTGTCATGAATATGGACACTTGCAGCGTAGATGCCCCAGGGCTAAACTAGTGGTGACCCAATTTTTCCAACCTCCTTGCAATCCACATAGGGTTGATAAGGGGAACGGGCCTATTGCAGATGATGGTATTAGAGAGAATGGATATATCCCTGTCAAAAATAAAAATAGAAATCGAGGGCAGAAGAGGACTCTGGGGGAGTGCTAGGATGATGATACTTTTAACAAGTTTGAGGTGTTGGATAACCTCAGCTAACAGGAAGTGAATCCGGGTTTGATGAACTTGCATCAGGGAACTTTGGGTGCAGGAAAGGATGGGCCTCCTATGAAGGCTATGCAGGAGGTGCAAGAAACGGGTGTTGGGCAGATGGACACAAATCAACAGTTGATTGTTTAGGTTGGGCCAAAGCCTGTTATTGGAGTTTTGAAGAATGGGGGAGAGGGTTCTCCTTTGCCCATAAATATTGGTGCGAAATCTGGAAAGAACTCTTTTTCCGCTTTTCGTATGGGTATTCTACAAAAGGACCCAAGGAAAGGGGTTGGTGAGAATAATCCCAAGCTAGGTAGAAAAAAAGGATATGGAAAAGATTAAATCACTTGGGGAAACTCTGGTGGAGTTAGGGGTAATCAAGACCCTGTATTCACACTTCTTGTGTAACCAAAAATGATTATTCTATCATGCAATGTTAGGGGCTTGAACAGTGGCCCTCGACAAAAAGTTGTTCATGATTTGGTTAGGAATCAATCTTCGGATATTATTTTTCTTCAGGAAACTAAATTATCTGTGGAGAGTATGTTGAATATGGTACCTAAGTTGTGGAAGTTTGGCGAGTGTCAGTGTGTTGGAGCTTTCAGTGTGTCCGGGGAGGTGGCTCGCTTATGGAACCCCTAGAGGATTTCCCCCTCTAGTGGATGTCTTCTAGATCTTCTATTTCCTTGGTGGCCTCATTCTTTGTGACAGGAGAGTGTATTCTCCTCTCTAATGTGTATGTGCCTGTTGATTATCAGGGTAAGTAGCTTTTGTGATTCCATCTTCATTTTGTTCGCAGCTTGGCTCCTCTCCACCTGTGGATTCTAGTTGGGGACTTCAATGCTATTATGGAGTTGTCTGAGAAAAGGGATGGAATTGCTAGATTAGAACTATTTGCATTGCTTCTAAGGGATAGCATTGTTGATCTAAATCTTATTGATATTCAACCCAGTAATGGTCGTTTTACTAGGAATAATAGGAGGACTGGTGAGGACTATGTTACTGAGAGGCTGGATCAGTTCTTGGTCTCTTGTTATTGGGTTGGTGACTTGTGGTCTACTTCCTCTGAAATTTTGGATTGGAAGGGTTTGGACCATTGGCCTATCAAGCTTAGCATCATCTCTGCTCGGGCATCTCATTCTCCTTCCTTCAAATTCTAGCTTATGTAGTTATGAGATCATACTCTTTATGACCAAGTGGATGTGTGATGGAGGATAGGTAGACTTGCTTTTGGTGCAGTAATGTATACCTTTGCCAAGCTTCTTCAATTCGTCAAGTATCAGCTTAAAGGGTGGAATCGACAATGTTTTGGTAATATTTTTCATGATAAAGCCATTACTCAGGAAGAGTTAAATAATATTACGAGATTGATTCAAGAGAATGGGGTTTCTGAGGATCTTTTAAAAGAAGAAGCTAGGACTCTGAAGGTGGTGGAGGAATGTGAATTATGAGAAGAGGTTTATTGGAAGCAAAAGGCATGTGTCAAATGGTTGTAGGAAGGGGACAAAAATACTACCTTTTTCTTTAATTCTGTGAAGGCTAGGAGGCATGGTAATTCCATCTCTATGCTGGTTAATGATAGGGGGGATCGTGTTGTCTCATTTCAAGAAATTGTGGTTGAGGCATCATAATATTTTTCTACTCTCTTCAGAGAGGATTGTCAAGGGGGTTTAGTTGCGGAGGAACAGGTTCTTTCTTGTATCCCTTAGTTGGTTCCCAGGGAGGTGAATGAGTATCCGATGAGAGAGATTTCTCTAGAGGAGTTGGAGGAGATTGTGTTCTAGAGTAAGTGTGGAAAGGCTCCTGGCCCTGATGGTTTCCCAATAGAGTTCTTTCAATATTGTTGGGATATCATAAAGTTGGATCTTCTAGCAGTTGTTTAGGAGTCCCAAAGGAACAAGCAGATGTAGTGTGCTCTTAATTCCACTTTCATTGCTCTTATTCCCAAGTGTGAAGGGGTGGATAGGTTAACATAGTTTAGGCCTATTTCCCTCTACAATGTGGATTATGAAATTATTTCCAAGTTAATGGCTGAGAGATTGAAGAAGTGGCTTAAAGTGTTGATTTTAGAGGAATAGAGTGGCTTTGTTGTGGGTCGACAGATTTTGGATGGGGTTGTTATTTCTACAAAGACCATCCACTCCATGGCCAGTTCCCATAAGAAGAAAATGTTCATTAAACTAGATATGGCTAAGGCCTATGACAGGGTTAGATGGTCCTTCCTACGGAAGATCCTTATTGCTTTTGGTTTTTGTGAAGAATGGATCCAATGGGTCATGAGCTATGTTATGTCAGTATCCTTCTCGGTACTAATAAATGGAGATCATTCTAAACTTTTTGGGGCTTCTAGGGGTATGCGCCAAGGGGACCCTATCTCCCTGTACCTATTTCTTCTTCTTGTTGAAGGTCTTGGGCATTTGTTGAAAATAAATTTCAAATTAGGGATCACTCAGGGTTGGCACTAGGGTGGAGATTTTCCTCCATAGTCTCATTTGCAATTTTTTGATGATAACATCCACAGTATTATACTCTACTAAAAGTATAATGAGAAATAATAAGGGGAATGCAGATGCATTCAGGCACATTGCATAGAGCTCACTACTCAATTACAAAAGGGGCTCACTACCCAATAGAATAGGATTAAAAATCCAGAGGGTATGAACTAAGAAAATAGCTTTTGGACAAGCCTGATTACAATTCCAATTAAGCTCAACACTTATTCACACTTCACACAATCTTCATCACACTTTTCTCTTCAACCGAATGATATTCACACATACATAGATAGGAGCACATGAAGCATCATCTTAATGATGGAACAATCTCTTAAATATCCACTATAAGATATTTCAACAAAACTTGGTCAGCCAAGAAAAATAAATTATTTTTGCAATGTCGGCCCAAATTAACAAATAAATTAATAGGGTTCACTAGTGGTTGATTCGGAAGAGAACAAGGAAAGCAAGAATGGGGATCAAGGTATTTCAAAAAGGACCCATGCCAATCTCGAAAGGAAAGTGCCTCCCACTACCCAGATGGTTCGGATCTTAAAGAGGGGGGTTCAGGATATGAACGAGCTAGAAGCTGAGACTACAGATTTATTAAAGACACAAATTTAGCTATTGATAGCTTTTTGTTTGGTTTTTTTGGTTATGTGGCCTTCACTGGAATTTTTGGTGGCTTTGGTCTTTTATTGTTGTGGTTTTTACAGCCTATCCGACTTTGATGTCTTTAACGATTCTTTCTTTTATTTGTAAACTTCGTGGTTTTGGGTCCCTATAAAACCCATTTTTTCCTCTTTCAAAAACAAATAAATTTCAAATGAGAATCCACCAAACTCAACCACAACATAGTGGAGATCCAAATTAACATCTCCAAAGAAAAAATACTTTAATTAATTCCACATCGAAGATCCACAACACACTACCACCAACATGTCGGCCAGGAACAAGAAAAATTGAACATGCACAAGAAAATTTCTTTAATGACGGGCTCACCAGACAATTTGTACATACCAAAAAGATAGAGAATGAACTAGACACATAAGACAACACCAATAAACAATAGAGAATCATCTGCAAAAATTGAGATAACCAGAATCATACAATCTTCATTCAGGAACACTGACAAAGACCACAAAAATATTGTCAAACCACAACTCACACAAAACTTCACATGGACCTCTAAAACTTTCGGTAGATGATCTATACATACTCAACAATAAACCCTTTGATCCACATCAGATAATCTTCAATGTATGGAATAAAACAACTTCATGACCTACACAGTTCCACTGGGAACCTGAAACACTTTTTCTTACAATTTTCTCAATATTCTTGACATATACAACAATTGATACACCAAATGCTAATAGTTTTGACATCAATGACAACCACATATTAGAAACACATCCACAACATCCAAAAATCTCCCCATTTTTGATTGATGGCAACACATGATGTGAAAAATACCATCAACCCAACACACAATCTTCTTCTCCACTGCCCTTTTCCTTAGAAGAATTTTTCATATTGCACTCCTCCCCCTAGGATATTTTTCACATTACTCTTATCCCCCTTTTACATCAATGGCAAAGGTAACCATGAATTTTCCAAATACACACTCTGAACCACATATCTGCACATCTGACTACTCCCCCTGAGTAGCAGCCACAAAAACATCAATCTGAATCAAAATATAGCAATGAAGCTCATGGATTGATGCAAGTAAATGCATCTTTTAGTTCTTATCCAGAGGGGTAATTACCCCTAGCATTCCTTTGAGATACTCAAAAGTATCCTTTGGCAATGGCTTAGTGAATATATCTACAATATGTTCTTTGGTAGGCACATACTCTAGTCTAACTTCCTTCTCATTCACTTTCTCCCTCAAGAAATGAAACTTGATTGATTTGTGTTTAGTCTTAGAGTGTAGCATTGGATTTTTTGATATATTTATTGAACTTGAGTTTTCATAGTATATGGCAATAGGCTCTTCATATATCACCCTGATATCTCTCAGCATCTGTTTCATCCATATCAGTTGAGTACAATTATTGGTAGCAAAAATGTATTCTGCTTCAGTAGTAGATAAAGAAATTGAGTTATTTTATTTACTTAACCAGGATACCAACTTCTTCCCTAGGAAGAAAGCACCACCACTAGTACTTTTCCTGTCATCCACATCACCAGCCCAATCCATATCCGTATATGCTCAAAAAGTGAGATTATCATCCCTTGGATACCAAAGTCCAAAGCGAACAATTCCTTTTAGATATCTGAAAATTCTTTTGATAGTAGTTGCAGGTGATTCTTTTGGATCTGCTTGAAATCTAGCTACCATATATACAACATTCATAATGTTTGGTTTGGTATGTGTCAAGTAAAGAAATCCACCGATCATTGACCTATACCTAGTCTGACTTACCTTTAGAGAATCATCATTTTGTGTCAACTTACATCTAGTCACCATGGGAGTACCAACAAGTTTGGAGTCTTCCATTCCAAACTTCTTCAATATTTCTCTCACATATTTGGACTGAGATATGAAAATTCCTTTGTCTAACTAAGTAACTTGGAATCCCCAAAAGAACTTTATCTCTCCAATTATACTCATCTCAAATTCATCCTTCATCTCATCAGCAAACTTCATGCATAGATTATCATCTCCGCTAAAAATGATGTCATAAAAAAAAACATCTATAATCAACTCCTTATCATGATCTAATTTGAAGTATAAGTTACTATCAGCAATACCTTTAGTGAATCCAATCTTCAATAGATATTTGTCCAGTCTGGCATACCGTACTCTAGTATCTTGCTTAAGTCCATATAGATCTTTCTTAAACCTGCAAACCATATCTCCCTTGTCTGTTAGCTGAAATCCATATGGCTATTCAATGTACACTTCTTCTTCTAGTTCTCCATTCAAAAATGTAGAATTTACATCCATTTTCATAGACTTTATAGTTCTTGCATGCAACATAAGCAAGAAATATTCTCACAACTTCAATTCTAGCAACAGGAGTGGAGATTTCTTCAAAATCAATACCTTCCATTTGAGAGTACCCTTTACATACCAATCTTGCTTTATTCCAGACCACTTCACCTTGGTCATTCAGCTTGTTTCTAAACACACATTTAGTACCAAACACTTTTTTGTCTTTGGGCCTAGGAACTAGTGTCCATGTGTCATTCTTTTCAATCTGTGTCAGTTCTTTCTTCATGGCTTCCAACTAGTGTTCATCTTTGTAGGCCTCAGTGAAATTTTTAGGTTCAATTTTGGAAATTAGACAATATTCTTCTGTAATCTTTCTTCTATTTTTCAATCCTTACTCTTGTCTCCTATGATTTTATTTCTAGAATGATTTATCCTTACATACCTTGGAGTTTTAGGACTTTCTTGGACTTCTAGCTCTTTTGTTTTTTCTTCTACACTTGCACTTGTTTGTTCTTCCTTACTAACTTGATTTACTGGAACAGATTGTGGTTGTTTCACCAGAACATATGGAATAATCTGAAGTATATTTTGCATTTGTGTATCCTTCCCTTGGCTTGTATTATCTTCATCTAAATCATAACTACAATGTTTGGATGGTTTGATAGAGTCCTCATCAGCTCTGACATTTGCACTCTCAACCATCTTTCTTAGTCATTTGTTATAGCATTGGTAGGCCTTGCTCTTAGTGGAGTAACCTAGGAAGATCCCTTCATCACTTCTTGCATCAAATTTTCCTATGTCATCATCTCTCCTGATATAACACTTGCTTCCAAAGATCTTAAAATACTTAATAGTAGGCTTGTGACCAAACCATAATTCATAAGGGGTCTTACCAGAATTACCATTCACATTTACCCAAATCAAAGTATACATAGTAGTGCTTACCACTTCACTCTAGTACATCTGAGACACATTTCCTTCCATCATCATTGTTCTGGCAACATCCAGAATTGTTCTATTCTTTCTCTCTGCAACCCCATTCTATTGAGGGGTTCGGGGAGTAGATAACTATCTTCTAATTCCATTTTCCTCGTGATAAGATTTGAGCTCCTTGGAGATGAACTCACCACCTCTATCAGATCTCAGACACTTGGGTATGTCTAGGATCATCATGGAAAAAACAAGCCCTTAAGTGGTGAAAAATTTAGAAAAATCAGAGTTAGGTAACTTGACTTAAAAATTTGAATAAGTTATCTATATTATTTCAAAAATATGTAAGAATAGAATTTTTAGCAAATTAAATGTAGTTTCTAAACTACTAGGTTTTTTTTTTTAATTTAAATCTATTTGGTGAAAATTTGAAATTTAAATGTAGTAGTACTTAAATTTCAAGGAAAAAATAAGTAGGTGTTTGTCGACCACCCTAACCCAATAAAATGATAATATTTTTTTATAAGATTTTAGATATAAGTAGAGGACTCATGTCCTGATGTGATGCATATTTTTTGTAATTTTTTCCAAGTAAATAATTCATTATGAATTTTTATTACAACTTTTAAAAATATAAAACTCGTATGTCTAACCACCTTAACTTTGTCAAAACTTCATGAAATTCATTTTTTTTTTTAGTCCTATAGTATGTGAAGCATAGAATGTGATGCATATTTTGGATTGAAAAAATGTGATATTTTTGAAAGCTATAGATATTTTTCAATCAGCCTATCAATCAGGACTTTAGTCATAATTCAAATAGAAAATGAATAATAATTATTTATTAAATTCAAATTAAATCATAATTTATATTGGTGGAAAGTTGAGAATATCCTTTAAAAACCCTTTTTGTTTCATCAATTTTGGGTAAAAAAAAGTCGTCAGCCACATACCCTACAAATACCCATCATATCACAACTTTTTGGCCCATCATGATCTTGCACATACCCGCTTGATTTTCAAACCTTTTTCATTTTCTTTCCATAGCCTTAAAAATTTTGAACTTATCTAATGCTTCACATTTTTCTCTCAAAAATGAAACCCAAATCATTCTAGAGTAATCATTAATGACCAACAAAAAATACCTTTCTCCATGAGTACTTCTAACTCTGGAGGGACCACAAATATCAGTATGTAGTAGTTCCAACACATTATTTGAATGAAAACTTTTGCTTTGGAAGGAGACTCTATTTTGTTTACCCATCTAACATTCCTTGTAGATTGTATTAGCAAGCTTTACTAATCTAGGTAGATCTATTACTATTTGAGTAGATCTTATCTTGATAATGTTGTCAAAGTTTACATGACATAACCTCCTATGCCACAGCCAACTTTCATCTAAGTTTGAGCAATTAAACAACTTCCACTAGTAGTATTCAAGTGAAAAATATTACCTTTATTTTGCACACCTATAGCAATCATGTTTCTGGAACTCCCACAAATCTTGCATTTTCCATTCATGAACTGTAGATCTCATATCCCTTGTGTACCATCTATCCAACACTCAACAAGTTATGTTTTAGGCCTTCAACATACAAGACCACATCAATATTATCTCTACCTCCAAGGCTAATAGATCCTCTGCCACAAATCAAACCAACTTTTTTGTCTCCAAATCTTACAACCCCACCATCATACTTCTCTAGACTCACAAACTTACTTTTGCCATTGGTCATATGATGTGAGCATCCACTATCAATGACCCACTCATCTTTTTCTTCAATTTGGGCTACAAGTGATTTTTCATCTTTAGTAGATTCAGTAGCCATAGGATTATCTTCAATAGTAGCAATGAAAGCCCATTCATCTTCATTTCCATTATCTTTATCAGATTCATCATCAGTCATTGCTTCCTCAACAAAGTGGCATCTCTTTTCGAATCTAGACTATCTAGGCTTAGATCTAGGAACTCTTTCAGGACATCTTGATGCAAGAAGACCTATTTTACTGCATGAAAAAAATTTAATAGGAAATACATCTTCATACTTACCTTTTCCTCTTCCTTCATGCTTTGCAATTAGTGCTTCTAGTTCTTCTACTTCTCTTTCTTTGTCTTTAAGCTGTTTTAGTTCTTCATCATATTTGGATATCTTTCTGGAGCTCTCTCTCGGATTGTATCTTTTCCTGTAACTTCTGGACACAGTAGCTTTGAATGTGGATTCAGTCTTTGGTGTAGACTCACCAAACTCACTAATTTCAAAAGTAGCAAGCTTCCCTATTAGCGTATCTCTTGTCATCTTGTTTACCAACATGAATTATTTAATATCATGAAATTTCATTTTGTAGGAAGGAGGCAAGGATCTAAGTATCTTAGTCACAATTTCATCCTCATCCATTGAACCACCGACACATGTAATACCCATCACTATCTCATTTACTCTATGCACAAAAGAAGTGATATTTTCATCTTCTCCCATCTTCAAGTTCTCATATTTACCTTTCAAGCTTTGTAGATTAGCAATCTTCACCTATGCGTCTCCTTCATACAAAGTTTCTAGTTTCATCTAGATCTCATGAGCTGTCTACAAACCTAACACATTAGCCATCTTGGAATCTTTCAGAGCACTCAACAAAGCTTCAATAGCCCTAACATTGTTTTCAGCATTTTTGATTTCATTAGAAGAAGAGGGACCATTCTGAGGAATAACATATGGATCTTCTGTAATATTATAGTAGGCTTCATCGATACACCTTAAGTTACATCGCATCCTGACTTTCCATAGTGAGTATTTGGTGCCATCAAATCTAGGTCTGTCCTTCTTGAATGTTTCAATCTTGGATCACCTCAAGCTATTAGACTTCTTCAAAGGAACTTGCTTTGATACCAATTGTTGGCACAATAAGGATAGACAACTGAGAGGGGGGGTGAATCAATTGTCACATAAATTTAAACTTTACAAACTTAACTTAACTCTAATCTCAGATCTGATGAATAAATAATTAACCACAAGAAATTAACACATCAGAGAGACAAAGAACACCAATTTTTTTTACGTGGAAACCCTATTAGGGGAAAACCCATGGTGGATGTTATTCCACAAGATTATACTGTGCTAAAAGTATAATGAAAAATAATAAGGGGAATGCACATGCATTTAGGCACACTGCCTAGAGCTCATTGCTCAATTATAGAAGGGGCTCATTGCACAACAGAATAGGATTAAAAATCCAGAGGGTATGAACTGAGAAAATATCTTCTACACAAGCCTGATTATAATTCCAATTTTAAGCTCAACATTTCTTCACACTTCACACAATCTTCTTAACACTCTGCTCTTCAATCGAATGATATTTGCACATACACACATAGGAGCACACGAATCATCATATTCATGATGGAACAATCACTCTTAAATATCTACTACAAGAGATTTCATCACAACTTGGTTGACCAAGAAAAATAAATTATATTTGCAATGTCGGCACAAATTAACAAATAAATTTTAAATATGAATCCACCAAAGTTAGCCACAACATAGTGGAAACCCAAATTAACATCTCCAAAGAAAAAATACTTTAATTAATTTCACCTCGAAGATCCACAACATGCTACCACCAACATGTCATCTAGGAACAAGAAAAACTGAACATGCACAAGAAAAAGATCTTCAATCACGAGCTCGTTGGACAATGTGGATGTACCACAAAGATAGAGAATGAACTAGAAACATCTGATAACACCAAGAAACAATAGAGAATCAAGGTATGTGGAGGATCATCATGGAAAAGAGAGGCCCTTAAGTGGCAAAAATTCAGAAAAATCAGAGTTAGGCAACTTGACATAAAAATTTGAATAAGTTATATTTATTATTTCAAAAATATGTAATAATAAAATATGTAGGAAATTGAATGTATTTTCTAAACTATTGGTTTTTTTTTAAAAAGAAAAACTATTTCGTGAAAATTTGAAATTTCAATGCAGTAGTACTTAAATTTTAGGGGAAAAATAAGAAGTAGGTGTCTATCTAACCACCCTAACCACAATAAAATGATAATATTTTTTGATAAGATTTTAGATTTAAGTAGATGACTCATGTCTCGATGTGATGCATTTTTTTTGTAATTTTTTTCCAAGTAAATTATTAATTATGAATTTTTTATTACAAATTTTAAAAAATATAAAAAAATTGTATGTCTGACCACCTTAACTTGGTCAAAAGTTCATGAAATTCAATTTTTCTTATTTTAATCCTATAGTATGAGAAGCATAGAATGTGACACATGTTTTGGATTCAAAAAATTTGATACCATTTGAAAGCTATAGATGTTTTTCAATCAACCTATCAATCAGGACTTTAGTCGTAATTCAAATAGAAAATGAATAATAATTACTTTTTAAATTAAAAGTAAAGCATAATTTATATTGGTGGAAAGATGAGAATATCCTTTAAAAACCCTTTTGATTTCATCAATTTTGGGTAAAAAAAGTCATCAGCCACATACCCACCATATTGCCACTTTTTGGCCCATCATGATCCTGCATACCCATCATCCACAAAAATTGAGATAACCGGAATCATACAATCTTCATTCAAGAACATTGATAAAGACCACATAAATACTATCAGACCACAACTCATAGAAAACTTCACGCGGGCCTCTGAAACTTTCGGTAGATAATCTAGACATACTCAACAATAAACCCTTTGATCCACATCAACTAATCTTCAACGTACATAACAAAATGCCTCCATGACTTGCATAGTTCCACTGGGAATCTGGAACACTTTTTCTTACAATTTTCTCAATATTCTTGACATATACAACAACTGATACACCAAATGCTAATAGTGTTGACATCAATGACAACCACATATCATAAACACATCCACAACATCCAGCAATATTCTCAACATTGATCCGAGGAGGATCATATGTGTAAGGAGATTCAGCATTCACTAATGCATCATCTCTAGAGGACAGTGCACTAGAATAGAGTAGAGATTCATCATTCAAAAATGCATCATTTGTAGAAGAGATTTCATTGGAATGAAGGGAAGGTAGAGAAATATTTGGAAAGGTATCAATGATTTCATCTTCTTGCAACAAAATATCCATTAATGCAAGAGGAATTTCATGAGAAGGATCAAAGATACAAAATGACATGGGAAAAACCAAGTCACCATCACATGTATGAAACGGAATATCATTAATAATTGAACAAAAATATATAGTGAGCTAATAAAAGAAGATATTAAATTCATTTTGGCTATATAACTAAGAAAAACCAAAAATCTAGATTTTCTATATTTTTCAATATTTTCTAGGTTCTAGTAATTTGTATTTTCAAAGGCCTTCAGAGTGGAATTTGAGGTCAGAACTTGCGTCGGTCCCTAAAATTTGATATCCAAAGGCATAATATTTTAGGGATTGAACTAGTTCTCTAGGAGACCTTTCCAACGGTGAAAAGAGTTTTGAATTTCAAGCACTAAGTCAAAAGTTATGACCCTACCAAGTAGGGGTAAATAAAATCCTAGTTTTTTTTTGAAAAATACCCTCTTCGCGTCAAGTTCACCAAAATGTTGAGAAGGGTGATTCACTGCTCATGATTTATTTTCATTTAGAGAGCATCACGGGGAAAAATACACTAAACTACCTCAGGAACAACATGAGAGCTCTAGAATCTAAAAAAATAGGTCATGAAGATTCTTTGGACAAATTGACAAGCTGTCAGCAAAAGGATGACAGTGTGTTGGCACCCCAAAGGCACGTTGGCATCTCATACAGACCAAAAAGAAAGTTTATCATATAAAATGGGTAAATGACTACTTCTACTCTAATTGCTAAGAAATATTGGAATGTGAGAAAGCAACAAAATGTAACAGAACTGAAATAAGGTGAAATAGAAATAATAAACATAAGAAAGGAAGGTGCTCACAACCACATAAGTGATGAAGCCTCTAGCAAATGAATTTCTTCAAAACCAACCTGTGTAATATTTGGAGAGAATGTTGGGGCTGTATAGGGGTTTTCCTTAGTCAAACCCTCATTTTGGTGTTCCCATCTCCACAGCTAGCCAGATAGAAAGAGAGAAATGGAAAAAGCATGTGGTGAAAGAAAAACCCACTTCAGAAGTAGAACCCACACCACCAAGAATGAGTGATAAAAGAAATCCTCACCTAAGGAGGAAAACCCATATCACAAAAGAGGTGATAAAAGCAATCCTTGCTGAAGGAGGAGAACTTGTATCACAAAGTAAGGATGTAGTAGATAGGAGATGTGTGAAATCCCAAGATTCTCACAAGTATGAGATAAGGAAGATGAAGCTACAAGATCCAAGAATGTTACAAAGAGGGCTTGAAAAGATGTAAGAATGTTGGTGTAGCAAGCTATATGAAGCTATGCAAGCAAGAGTTGGAGAGTAGAAGGTTAAAGCCAAAGAAAGAGAGAAGCTAGAAGCAGAACAATGGAGATAGAAGTGCAAATGAATTGGAAAGACATCTTTTAAAGAGAGAAAAGAAGCTTCTCAAGTGGTTACAAGGTATCTCAAGCCGTTACCATCGACCAAAGGAGGTGACAAGTGGAAAGCATGTAAGAAAAAAATTGGTTGTTTGAATGTTGAAATGCCACAGGACACTAGTGTGGTGCACATACATCTGCATGGTGTGCTATTGTCCAAACAAGTCACACTACAAAATAACATGAATGGGAAAAGATAAAAATTTGATGCAAAGTTGATGCATGAGGGTAGTTGCTAAAAAGGGGCATTGGAGCATCCTGAGAAGGGAAAAAGGGTAATGTAGGGGCTAAAATGAGCCTACACAAGATGCTAAAGGAGTGGACACTAAAGCAGAACCAAGAGTGTATTTGAAATTGCAAGGGGTGCAATTTTATGACTATACACCTTGATATATTTAATCCATATTGAACTTGAGAATACAAAATGGAGAAATTTTTTGCAATATTATCATTAATATGTTCAAACTAATTTACACTTTTGCAAAAATCTATACATTCATTCATTGTAAATAAAACTTCAGCTCCTAGCTAAGTATTGTCTATTTTCTTCCCTAAAACCAAAAGTTCAAAACCCTTACAAATGATAAAATAAGAAAAGATATAGAAGAAGAAGAAGAAGAAGACCTAAAATAAATCTATGGAAGACACTTGGAATCTTGATCTCTGTCTGATTAATAATTGTTTATGTACCTAAAGAATCTTCAATCTACACCTTGACACATTCCTCTTGCTTTCCCTTGGATTTTCTTTCCTTGCAGCTGGAAGTTTTATTTTTCCCATGAAGAGTCATCATTTCATTTCCACCAACTATAGAAAAATCCACTTCTTATTATTTCCTTGCATTTGCAAATATCTTCTCTCTTCTCTCCTCATTTTACGCCTATAGTGAAAATTATCCACTTCTTGTTGTAAATGTTTTGTGTTCCTCCATGAAAGATTTTAACCTGCTTTTGTATGCTATAGAAAACTTCACTTGCACTTTACATTTAATATTTACATTTTCTAGCAAATAATTTTTTGTATTTTAAAAAATGAAGGCTTCAATTTTGTTACTTGGTAATATAAAATATTTACCTATGCCCTTTTATTTTGCACTTCACATTTAAAACTTTTAATTCACTTTGCATCGAGTTGCACCTTTTTTTTGCAAATTTAATATTTAAAATATTTTCCTTTTAATGATGAAGGCTTTTAAATCCTTCCTTGGGTAAAATATTTTACCCATGCACCATTTAATTATTCCCGATCTCAAACATTTTCTTTTAAATATCCCCATTAAAAAAGAATTCAAGGGCCCACCCTGGCCACTCCCACTCCCCCACTGGATCCCACTAACAACAACAAAAATTCACCTAGGCTAGTAGGAAAGAATATTATAATGCTCAAAATAAGGCATAAGTACCACTGGAAATAAAACTAAATTTTGGACATTTTTTATTTCTCTTGTGACCTTCACAAATTCCATGATCACCAACTGCCACGTACAGCATTCCTCACTCCCCCACTACATTCTTCACATGATAGCATGAAGTCACACGGGCTGCTGGGCAAGCCCTCTTCCTCCATTAATTGCACCCAACCACAAAGAAAATACTACAATAGCCTCCAATTCAAATTTCTTGTCCCTGCTGGGTCGTTTTTCTTGATGAAAGGGCGTTTTTGCAGTTGTTGGCAACCAAAATTCATCTTAAACTTACTTAAAATATCTTCCCAAGCATTAGGAATGGTTAGGGGATGAATTTAGAGCATGGAGAAACAAATTTGAACCACATAAAGTCTCCAAAATTTAGCTAGAAGACCAAAAAGGTGATTGCACCTTGATTTCTGCCCATTTCATAGTGAAAATCTCCTCGCAGAGATGAGATACCTTCAAATCATGTGGAAATAAGAATAATGAGATTCCAACACTAAATCGACAAAATCATGGCAAGAAAATGTTTCCTGCTCACCTCCTCACGTCCCTTGAAGTTCCTGTAATGTCAGCTCATACTCCCCTAGACTAGCGAGGAAATATTTTAACCCCTCTCCATGGGATGTTGTAAGCTTCTCTCGCTTCCCCATAATAGCTTCCACGGGTTGGTTGAGAAGCTCCTGTGAAGGAAGATTTCTAAAGTCTAAAACTTTATAAAATAACAAAAATTAAAAACTTCCCTAATTTGATACATTTCACTTTTGAAGGCATTTAAAACATTTAAAATATTTTAAAATATTTTCCTTTTAAACTTTAGGAAATAGTGAAATTTTAATTTCAACTACCACCCAAATGGAGAAAATTTATTGCGAGAAAATTGGGACACCTGAAGCCACAAAAATTTGCATAGGGATATTATCAATTATTTAGAGAAAACCCATTTCCTCAAAAAAAAACATTGCTGAAGCATTTTTGGGACCTCCTTTGTAAATTGGTTGGTTGGATACCTTCACTGCAACTAAAATGCATTAATATAGTGCATCATATGATCTTCAATTTTCACAAATGGAGTTGGAGAGGTTTTAGAACAAAATGAGAAATGGGTTGCCTTTAGAAATTGAAAATTTAAAAGTTTATGGAACACCAATTTTGGCCCTGTCGCGATCAGAAAATAATTATATAACCCATCAAAACTCATCTTGGGAGCTTGAAATTGAGCATGCATGTAGACTTTTAAACCAAAAATTTAGTGCAACAAATAGCTTGGAAATTTTCATCTTGAGGTGCAAGATATTAACATCTAAAGTGGCTCAGTCTGACTTTTCTGCAACTACACCTATCAAAAACCAATTAAGGCTCACCAAGTCACCATCTTGAAAAAATACCAAATCCTTTTTTGGGAAACTATCACTAGAAACACTTAATCATTTAGGTCCATTGAGTATGTGTGGAAGAGGGCTTTCCTGCATTCCAAATTCTTCATAGGATATTAAGAATCAAAGTTGACCTCCTTGAAACATTCAGATGTCAAAATATGACAAGTTGCCTTTGCTTTTGACTTGGAAAAAATATCAAACTTGATCTTGTGGCTCTAAAACTAGACTAGGGAGCATATGAATATGACAGGAATGAATTGTACCAATCCATTTACCATGATAATCATCCAGCTATGAAATATTAGTTTGAATAGGAGACTATTTCATAGGCCTGAGAATATGCAAACAACAAAATAGTCCCAAAACCCTCCAGGTTTTCTCTTCAAAACCCTATCAAAACTCATCACGAGAAGCTGAAATCTAACATACATGTTCACATATGACAAAATAATACACTCACCAAGGGATTTCATGTGAAAACAAAAATACTTTGAATTATGACCCTCTAAAGTAGGTCACTGGGGTAGATTTTTCAGGTGCATTTCTTAATATGCAAAGAAAATTTTACATCATGGGCACTTAAAATTTTACAAAATTTGAAGGTGACAATAAGACCTTAAACTCTTAATCAATAGGAGAATATAAACATGAGATTTAATAGTAATTAAAATACATCAAGAACATAAGAACACAAAATTTATGTGGAAAACCCAAGAAGGTAAAAACCATAGTGAGGATTAGCTCACAATATAAAGTGTGAGCACCTAGTATGCATCCTAACTTCAAAATCAACACATATTGTGATAGGTTAGTTTAAAAACAAGAAAAATAAATACTCCTATGAAATATTGAACCATGCTAAACAATTCCAACAAAATAATGATATATCAAAAAGATTAATTGAAAGCAAATGGAGCATATTCAAACCTATTTCATAGTGGATTGGTGCCACTTTGATACAAAAAGTGGCCCTTTTCCAACACTTTGATAGGACAAATGATGAAGATGCTATGAATTCAAGTGAAAATAAAGGAATTATGTGTAAGAGTGTGGATTCCAAATGAGAAGAAAAAGCCTCTTATTTATAGATGAGATTGAGAGAAAAAGAGGAAAAATGGATGAATGTAGGACTAATCTTGAGCCAATGACAAGATGATGTAGACACCTAAAAATGACCTAGGCCTACGACCACATTTTTACCACTTTCGTCCTAGCATAAATGTGACATTTAATTATGTCCTTGGTCCACATTCAACTATTGATTAAATAATTCATAATTATTTGATTAATTCATGTCCTTTTATTCTTCATGATTATTAAATAAATAAGTTTTATTTATTTATTTAATATGTCACTAACTATCATAATTAAATGAATTAAGTAATTTATTTAATTATTAGTCTTATCTTCTAAATTAAATAATTAAATTTAATTATTTAATAGCCAATTTGATATTCCTCTCATTTTAAATAAATTAAATTATTTAAAATGTCATCTCATTCTTAACTATCAGCTCATTTTGGTAAATAATCCAATAAATGATTATTTATTATTTCATAAAATTTGCAATTTGGAATTAATTTAATTCCAAACTGGTAACTTTCCTGTAGAAATCAAGTGATTAAGTAGATTCTTGATCCTTCCAAATTTGATCTTCAGTCCAGTCTTTATCTTCTTCATTTTCAAAAATCTTTATTTTTGAATTAATTTCCTCATTTATTCTCCACTGTCGATTCGATCTTCTTAGATGGCATCTTAACCGCTCGATTAATGATTTTTCCCTAACCCTAATTATGGATTATTAGATTTAATATGAGCCTCTGACTTTAGGTGTTAGTCAGAAGTCGATCTCATCCATCCATTCAAAATGGAATTTTCTATAAAATTCAATTTTCCTCTCATTTTTTGATTACACATTCACATTAGATACTTACACACTTGCACACTTATACTTTTCATAGCAATTGCAACAATTGTTAGCATATTTCATTGAATTTTGGCATCTTTAGGCATAATCATTCTTAGTCATTCAGGCATTAGGCATTAGACTTTAATCAAATCCTTCAAAGCTTGGTGTAGGAATTTTTCAAGGATTGCTCGCACATTCGATCTGAGGGCAACACATCAACCAACAAGTTAGAAGGTACTATGGAGGTAATCATCAAAAATTTGATTAATAGGTATAACTGTTTTATTGTTTAATTTCCTTTCTACTCGATAGTTCTTTGGGTTTCTTTATCTCTATTGATTTGCTAACCTTTCAAATTAAACTTGAAAATTAACCCTCAGTTACATTGCTGAACCAGACTCTATTTTTCTTATTATTTAAGTATGATTTTCATGTGTTTTTTGCACTTTTGTAGGTACAGATACGGAGCGATGCAACTATTGTTTAAAAAAATTGTGAAGCATTAGATGTGTCGTGATGCATTAGCAGACCCCAACACCGCAATTGCTCTATTGCACCGCAATTGTGCTTGGGAAAGCCGCAGTTGAATTATTGAGCCACATTTTATACACAAAGCGACACAATCACTCTATCATGATGCATTCGACTGGTAACAATTTCTCTTGATCCGCTTTCGGTTTTTTACTATTTTCTGTGTTCTTTTTATTCTAGTTATTTCTTGCATTCTACCTAGCATAGGTTTGGTATTACTAATCAGGATTTGTAGCATTTGATGGTTACTTTTTGAGGGTCAAAGGAAAACATTAAAACTACTAATGTGTGGTCTTGCAGGTTCGATTGTCAAAGACAAAACATCAAAACAATGTGCCTACCTTTTTATTAGTATAATACACATTTCATTTTTGATGCAATTAAAATGAACCTGTGTTTTTATTATGTCTGAATGTGTTTGCAAAATGGTAGGTGAGTATGCTCTCACCTTGTGAAAACTTGGTGATTAGAAAACTAGACCCATTTTTATCTGTTTCTTCCCTCACAATTTGGTATATTGAAGTATCCTCTCCCCTTGCACTCTTGGGCGATCTTAGGTGTAAGAGAAATTGTTGCCAACTCTAGAAATTGGGCCTTCCTAGGGATTTCATCACCCCAACGCGACTCAAATCAGAAACAGAGCTAAAGCCAAGCTACCCCCGACTGATATATAAATGTGAATCTTAAGGGAAAACCTAAGATTACAAGTGCAGATGTGTCATATGGATAGAGTAGTCCTCCCATAAACCCTGTTGAGCTTAACCTCTTCAATCTGGAGTGCCACCTAATTAGTGATTAATCTCTTGCCCCATGTATGGCCCCTTGAATGGGGGTCACAAACTAAACACCTTTGTGTAGTAAGCCAAAAACCTTCTATTTGCTAGCATAGCACCAAGCGGTGTGAAGGCATCCAAACTTTCATAGTTTGTAGTAGAGGTGATCAATCTGCCATGGGAGTTTCATGGGGGTTGGAAGCTTGGTTGGCCTGAGAAGAGAGTGCACTGTAAGGGGGAGCCCGTGCAGCCAAGCTTCTGAATTCACATGCTACAGATATGCGGTTGGGGAAACCCACGTGGAATCTAGCGAATATTGTCTTGGCCTAACCTAGGATTGTACTTATCTGATGTGTGCTTGCTTACATTCAAAATGTTGTGCTTGTCAAGTGTTTTCTAGATTCATCACATTTACAGTTCTAAACAAAACATTCAATATCAGACAGATCAAAGTTTCCATCAAAATGACAAGAAACTCATTTTCATAAATTGTGTCGCATTTGTTAAACTGCGTTCGAGTTTCTGAGTCACAATCACTCTGTTAAACCGCATTCAAAACTTCAAACATCGCATATGCATGCATTGAGACACAACTGAGCCTTATAGATTTGCATCTGCTAAACTGAGTCACATTTGTTAGTCCCCAAGTCACATTCACCAAAAATGAGTCGCATTCGCACAACTGTGACACATTCGTAGCCTAAAATGATGCATTCGCCTGTCACAATTAAAAAATTCATACAAAGTCAAATCTAAAGTCTTCATCTTGTCAATCATTTGTCAAACACTGTTTCCAAGGAGATCTATTAGAAACCAATTTTGAAATTGATCAAATTTTTGACTATTAGTTTGCATTCTTGACCATAGGTTTCATCCTTCATTCTTGTTAGTTGCATACATTAGGCATTAGGTTGTACCTAGGTTTACATCTTGCATACTTTGGATTAGGAAAATCTCAAAACAATTTGCAATGTCATTGCTTTCGAAACTAGGCTCTCTTGGACTAAGTTATCAAATCCCTTTTTCAGTCATTGTCCCCTTTGTCAGATTTTCCAACTCAAAAGTCTAGTTAGGAAAACTCACTAGTCATTTAGACCTTGTCATCTTGTCATTTTCAACAAAGTCCTCTAGTAACCGAAATCAAAAACAAAGATTGAGCTTAGAAGTGCTTAGGTACCCTTGTCTTAAATTGCATCATAAGTTAGACATTGCATATTGTAGTCCCAAAAATCCAAAAACATTAGTCATCCTAGTCATCATTTTGAACTTGGACCTTGCATAGGGTCACCCTTGCATTTAGTGGTCATTTTCATTTGAGCAATCTCATTTTATGGTGGAAAATAGACTTCAAAAACAACAATGACAAATGGAAAACTTTCGACAAGACCCCACTTCCACTATTAACAATCCCACATACAACCCAAATTGGACTTTTGACGATCCATTTGGAAATACAAAAAATTAACCTCTCATGATGACACCACCCTCATCAAACAGTCCATTTGAACCATTCTTGTGTAAAGATGAATATGGTCAAATATTTGAGGAAAACCTAGAGATAGCGGCACAAGATCCAAAGGCCTCTCAATTCATCGAACAAATGGTCCTATACGATAGAGACAGATACTTAGCCATACTCTTGAGTCAAGGAGCTAAGTTACCACAAGGATTCAACATTAATACGTTAAGACCAATATTTCTCGACCCTAATGGCCACAATGCACATAACATGTCAAATAGTGGTCAACCTCCAAACACTACGAGCAATAGTTTCTTTGACACCACAACGATAGTGCATGCTACCTCCAACATCCAAAACACCTCTAACACAATAAATACTACATCCATTGGAGGATCAGAATCGACCACAATGCCCACCACATTCATGATATTGTCACAATCGACTGGAACCACCTTTAGCTCCTCGGTAATGTGGAAAAATTATGCAAACCCTCTCTATACCATGACAATAAATGCGATGGGGACATCATCAAGTCACAACAATCCCCCCTTGATAGCTACATCTACTACCATGAGCACACCTTCGACATATCCACTCAGTGGTATTTCACAAAATCCTTCAGGAGGAGGTAAATGACGTATCTTTATCCAAGGACAACAACAAAAAATTAACACGAAAACACAGTCACATGTCATTTCCTCCCAAGGTACAAATACAAATGTTCCCCTTGTGCAAACCTAACAATTCGCACAGGGCAGCCAAATAACACAACCCAAGGCATCACTAATACATCATAACATTCATGGTCATCATATTCCCCAGGTAACGACACACATGGTTGGGGGACACATCCCAACCTACTCATCTCATTTCATACTCACCAACATACACCCAACCCTAACTTTCAGCACCAACAACACGCCAATCCGCACATATCATACATGTCATAACAATCCATACTGCCACAATACACCAATATTCACACACAACAAATGGGAACCTATGGTGTACCAAGCAATACAACATATGGAAACACAAATGACCCTGTTATGGATGCCTTCCAAACAAGATTGATGGGTTTAGAGAAAACTATCCAAAACATATACATTTCAAGCAAAAAATTGGAAATATCATATGATTGAAACATATACCCGTTCGACATCAGCTTATACATGCCTCCATTTCCTCCGGGATATGTGTCACCCAATTTCACACCCAATTTCACAAAATACAGAGGCAAGACAAACCCCATTGAACATGTTCACGAATTTGCAACCAATTGTATGGAAATTTCCTATGAAAAAACATACTTGATGAGAATTTTTTCTAAAAGTCTAGCAGTTCCTGCCCTCAAATGGTTTTCCACTCAAAAGGATATCTAGACATGGGATGAGCTTAAACAAAAATTCATAAAAAATTACACATACAACATCGACATGGATACCACTATCACTAGCATGTGCACTCTCACACAAGAGGATGTTGGTGAGACATTTATCCCATTCTTTCAAAAATGGAGAATCCTTGCTAGTTAGTGTCATATTGACATCCCTAAAAGGGAGAAAGTCAACATGTTTGTCCAAACACTTATGGGGCCCCTAAAATATGCATTGCAAGTACATTGTTGCACAAACTTCGTAGACTTAGTTGAAAAAGGGGTCCAAATTAAGAAAGCCCTTATTGGAAAGGGAGAAGTAAGATATGTTCCCAAAAATACAAATGCCAATCCAACTATCGAAAAGAATAAATACTGGGTCAAAAATAAGCATGTTGCAAATGACAGTGTTGTTGACACTAAGACTGCAAACATTGTAGGTCCTGTACTGGCCCTAAAAGGGGTTCAACAACAAAACAAACCAATAACAACATCGACACCCCCTACTAATGTCCCTTCAAACAATCAGAATGGTCAAAATAATCAGGGACAATACCGTCAGATGAGACAATTTCCTAGGGGACACACATACACTTCTTTGGGTGAACCCATTGAAGAAGTCCTTAAGAAATGTCTCCAGAATGGGGTCATCATACTTCAAGAACCAAAACCATATGACCTAGGACAATTCAAACTAGCATGGTAGAATGATAATGCATTTTGTGAGTACCATCGAGCAAAAGGACATACAACCTCTAACTGTCAACAATTGAGAAACCTAATACAAGATCTTATTGAAAGTCGCATCATTGAAGTAGGTGGATCACAATTCACCTCCAATTCAGATCATACTATCCATAAGAATCCACTGCAGGACCATGGTTCCCATAAGGCTTCCACTTCAGGTCCATAGATGAACAATAGTCAAGCTAACTTTTCCCGAGCCAAGTACAACTATTCTAGTGGACCAATTATAAATAATGTCTGAATTGACGACAAATACATCAATACCATTATGGTCAAGAGAGCACCCCAATGTAATGCTACTACTCGCAGTGGCAAGGTCACCATCATTGGTCTGCCTCCCGCTAGACAACACAAAATAACCATACCTAGCCCATTTGTTAAATAGTCAAAACCTATCCCGATCACAAAATAGTGGCAACCCAAAAGTTAGTTCAACCTTATCGACCAGCTAGGAAAGACTCCCGCGTAAATCTCTATACTTGAGCTACTTCGTATATCTCCTACACACAAAGATATCCTAGATAAAAGCCTGCTAAAGTTGTCTGTCCCTAGGGACATTGATGTCAATCAATTTGAAACCATGGTGGGATACCTCACTATGCCTCACCAAGTCACCTTCTCGAATCAAGACTACTCATCACCTTAAACCAACCACAATGATGCATTGCACATAGAAAATTTTGTCCACAAACACAAAGTGAGATGGGTTTTAGTAGATGGCAGAGTAGGATTGAACATATGCTCCCTCAAACTGGTTAAGGCTCTAGGGTTTTCTAATGCATGCGTAGACCTGACAAAGAGTATAGTGATCAAAGCATATGACGACAAAGAACGCTCTTCACATGGTGTTATCTCTCTCCCTATCAGAGTGGGACCAGTCATTGTAGACACAACCTGCTAGGTTCTAGATTTGGAATTACCATATAATATCTTGCTCAGCCATCTATGGATTCATGCCTTAAAATTTGTTCCATCCACATATCACCAATTCCTAAAGTTTCCCTTTGACGGCATGGAAATAACCATATATCGAGACCTTGACCCTTTCTAATATTGTACCAATTTAAGGGGTATTTCTAAAACTGAGTGCCTATTAACTGAGAAGCACCTAGCTCCTCGTCATCCAAATACATTAACCCATCCACACTCACATCATTTTCCACATCTGCATCTTTCGCCACACCACCACCTCCAGGAAACCCTAAGGCTGAATCCACTGTAAAAATCTAGGACCTCGACTGTGGAGAGTTCAAACTACATACATCATATAGCATAACAACAATACCCAAGTCTCCAAAGATATATGGTAGGCCATGTTTCATAATGGAACCCAAGGAAACTTTCAAAGTTCCACCAAAAATAGTTTTCATCAAGTGGGGAGACATGAGTAATGAGGACCTTGCTGATATCATAGGATGGATCTATAAGGATACTATCGCACTACCACCATTACCAGTTCAAAAAACATGGAAAGGGTTATGACATAATGAAGGATAAAGGCTACAATGGTACTAGTGGCCTAGGAAGAAGTAAAACTGGCTGAAGGGAACCCATAGAACCTTTCCAAATTCCAAAGTATCTCAAATTATGGTTTGGATCACCGACAATGATGATCGACGTACCATTGGAATTGTGAGTGAGTGAGTACATGCTTCGAAAAGTGTCAAGACCACTAAGGAAACCCCCACCGAAACTAACTCCCATAAGTGGGAATTTGGCTCAAAACGATCCTTAAGTGATTGTTGCCTTGATGATTTGTTTTTCAAACCAAGGGAATTGACCTTTGAACAAATATTTTGGCAAACATTTAAAATTGAACAGGCACCAAATACTCAAAGTACCAATACCACTCTCCATGACATACAAGACCCACCATCTGACCCCCTTCAGTCCAATCCATCTGAAGTATTAGACGACACTGAAAACCAGGACTCTAAGGACTTCACCCCTTATTTTAACAACGAATATGACACTAGTGAAGAGGAATATTGGATAGAGTCCGATGTGGAGTTGGATGATGACAATCTCATCTACAACATCACTGAATCAATCTACATGCTTTATGCATCCTCACCTCAATTCACCAACATTGACGATGGCATTTCCTTAGTTTACCCTAAGCTAGTCGATTGGGACAAACAAGGCCTACTAGTCCTAGACACATTTCAGAATGATGAGGCAACTGCAAAATTTATGGGATTATGTGAGGGAATACCTAGTGGGGACCACAAGTCAGGATTCACCATTGATTTAGATTACACAACATACTTCGGTGAGACTGCTCTGTCCTCTAATTGCAAAAGTAATTTAAATAAAAATAAAATAAAAAATGAAACGTCTCTAGGTGAAAACTGAAAGGAACCTTTTGATGATAAAATAGTAAAAAAAAGTATGTATCTGTGGGTGAAACGCTCCCTAAGGCACTGAAAGATGGAGGACTGAAATTTCTTCCCATGCAACAAGAGAAGTTAGTTATGCTTATCAAAGAAACAATAGAGGATAACATATCAACTGCAGGAGATCCCAAATGGTCCTCTTTGTTGCATCATTGACTAAAGAAAGATCAGAATTTCATAAATTCTTTGCAGAACATAAAATCAACTTCGCATGGTCCTATGTTGACATGCTAGGATTGGACCCAAAACTAGTTCTACACCATCTGCCACTATTACATAATGCCAAACTAGTCAAACAAAAGTTATGCAAAATGCACCCTCAAGTTGCTCTATTGGTTAAAGCCGAGTTAAAGAAATTGTTAGACACTGGATTTATACAGTCTATTGACTATGCTGAATGGATATCTAACTTGGTGCCAGTAACAAAGACAAATGGCCTGATCTGCATCTGTATAGATTTTTGAGACCTAAATAAAGCATGTCCAAAGGATGACTTTCCTTTGCCAAACATTAACATCATAGTTGACCTCACAACATGATATGAGATGCTATCCCTCATGGATGGTTTCTTTGGCTATAATCAGATTCACATTGCTCCTAAAGACCAGCACAAAATGACATTTACTTGCCCATGGGGTACATATTGTTGGAATGTCATACCATTCGGTCTCAAAAATGTAGGCGCCACATATCAAAGAGCCATGACCACAATCTTTCATGACATGATGCACAAAATAATGGAAGATTATGTAGATGACCTATAGGCCAAATCAATAACTAGGAAAGATCACCTGAAGGTGCTAGACACAATTTTCAAGAAACTAGAAGAGTACAAGGTCTGGCTAAATCCTAAGAAGTGTGTCTTCGGGGTCACATCAGGTAAACTCTTGGGATACATAGTTTCCCAAAGAGGCACTGAGGTCAATCCAACAAAGGTCAAATCCATCATAGACATACCTCCACCCAGAGGAATCAGTGAACTCAGAACTCTACAAGGCAGGGTACAATCTATTCGGTGTTTCATAGCCTAATTGGTAGACAAGTGTCACCCATTCCAATATCTGTTGCGCAAAGGTATCCCCTTTGTTTGGATAGATAAATGTTAAGAAGTCTTTCAACAAATCAAAGATTACCTACTATCAACACTAGTCCTCATGCCTCGCATTCATGGAAAGCCATTTATCCTATACATCTCGACAACTAGTTCAGCACTAGGGGCATTACTAGCACAGAACAACCAAGAAGAAAAAGAAAGAGCTATATATTGGATCAGTCGAATATTGGTCAGGTATAAACTGAACTACACACCAATTGAATGAGCTTTCCTAGCTGTGGTCTTTGTAGCACAAAAGCTAAGACTTTATATGCTAAGTCATCAGACACAACTAGTAGCAAAGATTGACCCCCTCAAATATTTGTTAAGTTGAGTAGCATTAACAGGATGTCTAGCAAAATGGGTCATGATTCTGAGTGAATATAACATTCAGTATGTCAAAATAAAGGCTATAAAAGGACAAGCCATAGCGGACCAGCTGGCAGACGCACCTTTGCAAAGTGATCACCCATTAGTGGAAAATTTTCCAGATGAGTTGATATTCCATATAGAACCTAAGGCACCTTGGTGACTCTACTTTGACGGATCACACACAAATCAAGGCTTGGGGGCAAGAATCTTGTTCATCACCCTGTAAGGAGACTCCATTCCTAAGTCTTTCTGCATTGCCTTCCCATGCACAAACAATGTGGTAGAATATGGGGCACTAGTTACAGGACTAAGAATGGTAATAAGATGGAAGATCAGAGCACTACATTTCTATGGGGATTCTCAGCTTGTCATCAACCAAGTTAATGATGACTATGACACAAAAGATGAGAATTTGATGCCCTACAAACAGATGGTTGATATTTTCCACACATACTTTCATATGGTAACTTTTGAACAAGTTCTGAGAGCACAAAACAATGTGCTAGATGCTATGGCTACAATAGGCTCTTTCCTTGACATACCAAGCAATCTACCTCAGTTGGAATTCCTAATAGAGCAATTATTGGTCCCTGCCTATGACATTCCGAAGTTAGAGTTTGTTTGTGAACTTGTTGGTCCCAACTCTCCCTAGTAACAGGACATTTATGACTACCTTAAGTCACAAACCCTTCCACTGAACCTGTCCAATAACCAAAGGAAGTCCTTCATCCAAAACTCCACAAGGTATGCCATCGTCAGTGACACCCTTTACCGCCGTAGCTTTGGCAGAACCCTCCTTAGATGTCTCGACACCAAAAAAGCACATACAACCTTACGTGAAGTGCACGACAGTATATGTAGGTCTCATTCGGGTGGTCCTACTCTAGCCAAGAAAGTAATGAGACTTGGATATTATTGGCCGACCATTGAAAATGATGTAATAGAATATGTCAGGACTTATCACAAATGTTAGATTCATAGAGATTTGATCCATGCTCCAGCACAGGAACTTCGGCCAATCACTTCTCCTTGGCCCTTCGCTCAATGGGGACTCAACCTCGTGGGTAAGATTCATCCAACCTCGTCCAATGGTCACAAATTCATCATCACCACCACTGAGTATTTTACAAAGTGGATCAAAGCCATCCCTTTGATACACATAACTGACAAACAAATATCAAAGTTCATTCTTAACTACATCTTTTTCCGGTATGGCCTTTTACAATCCATCATCACTAACAATAGATGTCCATTTAAAAACCAGGATGTTCATGAGTTATGTGAGCGATTTCGCATCCAACACCATTTTTCATCTCCGTATTACCCACAAGGAAATGGTCAAGTTGAGGCATCAAATAAAACTATTGTCAAAATCCTCAAAAAGACTATTAATGATGTTAGCCATGACTGGCATATACAACTCAACCCTGCTCTATGGGCTTACCAAACTAGCATTTGTACGCCTACAAGAGCCACTCCATTTGCCTGTCTTTGGTGCTGAGGCCATCTTGCCCATTGAGGTTGAAATTCCTTCGTTATGAGTCTCCCTGAAGGGTTTAACTGATGAAGAGGAGTACAGATAGTCACGCTTGCACGAGCTGGAAATGCTAGAAGAGAGAAGGAAAAATTCATTGAACCATCTGCAAGCATATCAGAACCGTCTTTGTCACAGTTACAATAAGAAGGTTATGGTAAGGAAATTTGACATTGGCGACCTAGTTCTCATGCAAAACCCCAAGAACCAAGCTAACAGAGAAAAGCCAGGAAAGTTTGAACCAAACTGGTTGGGTCCCTACATTATCATATCTTCTTTTGGTTCTAGAGCCTATCAGCTGGAAACTCCAGATGGCAAACAATTGAAATAGCCTATCAACAGTTTACATCTCTGAAGGTTCTACACATAGCATCAGGGGATCGAGCTGAAAGCCATAAAATACAAAAAAATTGAAAAATGGTAAAAAAATCATTGCCTTGATGAAAACCTGGCAAACAGGCATCTTGGCAACACCAAAAAAATAAGAAAAATGACAAAAAAATAGTAAAGAGAAAAATGATTCATCCAACAGTGAAAACCTGGAAAACAGGCGCTTTGGATAGGTACCATGGTGAAAACCTGGCAAACGGGCACCATGCGTAATCAATCATTGCTATACCATCTATTGTCACTTTGTCTTCCTTTGCCTAGGATGAAAGGTATTTCTGCCATTATCACACAAATCACCACCACATTCAACCCTACCTATCATGGTTGATAAATGGTTGACATCAAGTCTTGGCACTAGTAGCATCCCCTCCATGTCCCTTAAAAATGGCTAAGTCTTGGACCTGACTGGGGGAAAAATTTTATCATGTAACTGTAGTGGATGTCACACATGGTTTTGACAATTGGCAAAAAGTCCTTAAAAAAGACAAAAAAATTGGCAAAAAGTCCTAAAAAAAGAAAAAAAATAGAAAAAAGTCCTAAAACAGACAAAAAATGGGAAAAAGTCCTAAAAAGTACAAAACATGACAAAAAGTCCTAAAAGACAAACACGGCAAAAAGTCCTAAAAAAAGACAAAAAAGGAAAAACTTCCTAAAAAAGACAAAAACATCATAAAATTTCCTGAAGAAAATCCAAAAACATCATAAAATGTGCTGAAGAAAATTAAAAAAAATCATAAAATATCCTAAAGAAAATCCAAAAACATCATAAAATGTCCTGAAGAAAAGCACAACAAAACATCAGACTGCTCGAAGAACACAAACATAGAGTCATCTCTTGTCAAAGTCTGTTATGTCAAATCAATTAGTCTTTGTCATTTGTCTGAACTACATTGTCTCTACGTATTTGCTATGTAGGCAACTCACATTTGAGTCCCTGAGACATAAGGTCAGTCCTTTTAGGTTTGTCAAAATAAAATCATGGCACAATCATTGGTCATCAATACAAGGTCATTGGTTGTGTCGAACTACGAGATCTCCAAGTGTATGACATAGGCAACGCCACCTGTCGATAAGCCCCCGAGGCTGCACTAGGTTAGTCCATTAGGGTTCATGACACTACACTGGCACACAAGTCAAAATATCTCCAAGACAAAGCAAATCACTCCCAAATGGGTAAACTCCTAAAAACAACTCATGGCAATCAGTTATTTCAATATGAAAATCTCATCAATAGGTCAATCATATCATCATGACAATATCGGCATATAGTCAAACCCAACTCAAACTCGGTCAAAAGCAAGTCAAATCATCATAACCTGTCAAACTGTCAACTCTTGGTTAACCTTCAGATGTGTCCTTCTGAAAGATAACATCTATCATTTATGCCTTAGGATGTGTCTTTCCTAGGCATCGTCACTATCATTCGACATTTCGAGGGATCCTCTACACATCTAAGGATCACCCCCTTGGCATCAATATTCTTTCAGATGTGTCCTTATGAAGAACCAACTATGTCATTTATGCCTTAGGATGTGTCCTTCCTAGGCATCGTCATCATCACTATCACATGGCATTTTGAGGGATCCCTTTTTACATTTAGGGATCAATCCTCTTGACATTAACATTATTCAGGATGTGACCTTCCTGAATTTGGCAATTTTGGAAATTTGTCATCTGAGTATCATCAACGCTTTGGCACTCTGGCATCTCATCATCATCAAACCTGACATTTTGACAATGGATATCTAGATGCACTTGGAAAACACTTGACAATTGTCTTTTGGTTTTTTATCATGTTATTAGTTTTTCAGTGAGATCCCACTAAGCAGGATTTAGAGAAGTAGTGAGGTATCATGACAATTGACACGCATGACTACTAGTTTCTCAGCGAGGTCCTGATTCTAGGATTCAAAAAAATAGTGACATATCATGGTAAGGGCTCTACTTTTATATGACAATCATGTTTCTAGTTTCTCAAGGATGTCCTAGGAATAGGATTTAGAGAAGCAATGCTCTTAGTATGCGTCATGATCATCCTTGTCTATGACTACTAGTCTTATGTGATGGTACGACCCTGCACACCTTGATCTATGTCATATCATGGTGTTTGTTGGCCATTACAATAGTCTGCCCAATGATGATTTAAAGCAATAAATATTAAAGTCCTACAGTAAAGCTTTGAAGGATTTGGTCTAGGAATTAACATGCATTTCCTTTGGTCTGGTCATCTTCTCTTCTTCAGTCTGGTCATTTTCTCTTGTCAGTCTGATCATCTCCTCTCATCCATCTCACGATGATATCCTGTGACATTCAAAAAAACATAAGTGCATCCATGATCATATAAACATTGCATTAGGTCCATACATAAATCATCCATAGCATTAAATCATTAACATAATCATCAACATTGCATCCATTTACTAAATACATTACACACATCATTATCATCATCATCTCATATAAGTAAGCATTACATCATCATGGCATCAAAATCATAAATACGCATCATAGGACATACATGATACATCATCAATCAACATCATACATCACATATATCATAATGCATTAAATCAAAGAACATCACATAACACACATGTAGGCTGCATCAAAACTACATCATCATATAATATCATCTAAAAAATGTACAATGTCATAGGATAAAGTCAAGAGATATCCCAAAAATGGAGTTCGGAGGATCGATAATATATATAGTGTGTCATAATAACAAAAATGCCCCTAGGTAGAATCTCATCATCCCCTCATTGTGAAGAATGTGGTGGATGCAACTCTGAGAC
>VDFB02011080.1:0-18386 GCA_007258455.2 Sequoia sempervirens
CTTTACATACCTTTCCTCTGGATTTACATCTAGTTTTGAATAGAATTTTCCTTTGCAGTAGTTCTTCAATAACTTCTTCATGGATCAAAGCTCTCCTCATCACCAATGATTCACCTTTCTCAGGTTTTCCACATGAATTAGGGGATCCAACATGTTCTTCATCCATATAAGTTGCTCTTTTGATATGCTAAGGTTTCTTTCTAATACCTCCTTGATGACTTTCAAATGCTCTATGTCCTTCACCTACACACTTGAAACAAGTTCCTCTAAATGGCCTTCTCTTATATATTCCTTCATCTCTTTAGAATCCATCATTTTGGAGATAATTATGACCTCCTCAGTTACTATGGTAAAAAAAATTATCGTCTCTTTCTCTGCGGTATGAATTAGCATCCTTTTCTTCACTCCGGTAGGGTTTTGGGTCCTTGTTCTTACAGTAACCTTGGTGTTCTACTTAGTAAAATTTCAAGTTTTCACAAGTGAATACTCCATGATGCCATAACATAGCAATAATTTTTTTTCTGTCCATTTAATGTAAATTACATGCACATTTGAAATAACCACTATTTCCAAACTTCCATTGTATTTCATTGTAATTTCACAAATCTTTTCATAACATAGACTTCATATTGAATAAACTCAAGTTCATCATTCATGATTACAATCTTCCATATAAATGGGTACATGATACATAAATAGCTCCTTTGATCTTCATTTGAAATAGATATACAAATTGGTCCTGATGTCGCTACATTGGTGCATACATTCTAGATGTCTACATTCCCTGGCATGCACACTCTAGTTGTCCCCAATATTGGTACAAACATCGATAAACCTCTACCGCCAACTAATGAGGAGAAACATCACTCAAGTGATTTTCCACCAACCATGGACTCAAATGTGGTCCCCCACACATCTGCCACATATGGAAAGATGGACCTACCCTTTGATGAAGAGATTGGTTGGTAAAACCCCAAAATAATAGCATATCTAAGCTTAGTGTTGTGCCCTACATAACTAGAACTTGTAGATGTACTAAAATCCTAAAATAACATGTATAAAAGGAACAAAATGAATTGATAGTGCAACCAGTGGAGAATTACACTACTTTGGCTAAAGTATTCTCACCTAGTACCTCGAGTGACAATCATCCTATTCACATACACTACCATAGCTCAATTTGGATTATGGCCATTCACATAATATGCATAGGTAATTTCATTCCATATGTAATCAGGGTTAAAATATTAAAGGTTAGGCAATAAAGCATATAGATCCAACCCTAATAAACAATGAAGCACAAATAAGTATAAAGACATAAAAAATAAAGCAGTATTACCAAATCTTCATGCCATCATTGATTCACCTTCATTGCACTTCTCCATTTTGCTTGAATATAATAATTTCCCTTAGATTTTGAGTATGCAAATAGGCCTATGACAATGACTAAGCAAAATATTGAAGATTCTCAATTGACTATGGATGCACTTGACTTGATGTTGATAGCAAGATAGCGAGATGACTCTAGATAACTTGTGGATAGCTTGACAATGACAAGGACAAAGTCTTTTATAGGAAAGACAATTTTGAATGAAATGATAAGATTGAATGTCAATAATCAATGGGCAAGAATGAAAGATGTAGTATGGACTAGGGTTAGGGAAAATGATAAGGATTGGCGATCAAGATTAAATTATAAATAATTTAATCAAGGGTGGAGGTTAATTGAGACATGGATAGATAAGGACTTGATGAGGAAGATATGATTGGAATGGATAAAGAGGTGATAGGAGAAATTAAATAATAAAAATTATTTAATTTAGGTGGCCAATGAATAATTAAATAATTTAAAATAATTATTTAATTATAGAGGAATGTGACAAAGAGGACCTTTTGAATTAAATAATGATTTAATTAGAAATTCAAGAGAGTGGACCAATTTTTTTTTTTTAAATTTATTTAATTTATGAGAGAAGAGACTAATGAATAATTAAATAATTAAAATAATTATTTAATTACATTAGAAAGTGGTATAAAAATTAAATAAATAAGAATTTATTTAATTTTAGAAAGAAGGGGACTTAATTAGTGACACAATTAAATAAATTTTATTTATTTAATTAATCAATGGAGGAAAATAAAGAAAACAATGAATTAATTAAATAATTAAAATTATTTAATTAATAGAAGACATATGACATTAGAAAATAATTAAATAATTAACATTATTTAATTATCAATGACGAAAGAGGAAATGATGGAGAATTTAGAAGTCTCAAGCCTAGGACAATTTTTAGTGTCTACACCATAGCTAATCAATAACCTCAAAAATAACCTATTCCCCTTTTCCCAAATGACAATGGCATCTCTACCAATAAAGCATAAGCATAGGTTATCCCCTTTAATGGATATTCCTATCCCAGGTATAACTTACGAGCTTTTCTAGTCTACAAATTAACTTTGCATAAACAACTTAACAAGCTATTCCCTTCAATGGACAACCTAGTCTTAGGATTAACTTTATAATCTAAAGTATAGCTACATAAGCTTCATCAATCATAGAATAAATATTCATAAATAACTGTCTCCATTCAAAAAATATATCTCTTCAAAAAGAGTGATTCTTATTTAGAGTATAATCTCAATAATAAGTGACCTCAATCAAAGAACAATCATATCAATAAATGATTCTATTTGAGGGCATATTTCTTTTTAATAAAAAGTGTTATTCAAAGAGTGGAATCTTGTGAACAATATGACTTCAATATTCTTTGAGTACCATCCAAAAAGCCACAAAGCTTCCCTTGTTAAAACATTATGTTGCAGTTAACAACATAGCAACAATTGTGTGGAAAACCAAGAAAGAGATGGCAGTGAACGGGCGAGTGAGCGGGAAGGCTAACGGGTGAAGAAATTTGAATTCTTTGAAGGATGGAGACGAAGACTCTGCAGATGCCGATGAGGATGCAATTGCTATGTGGGCTGGTTGGGTTCCTCTGGGTGAGGCTTGTTGGAAGAAGTCATTTTCTTGGGTTCCTCTAGGCGCAGCTTGCTCGAAGAAGACATTTTCTCCTTCTCTTCCTACTTTTTGGGTTGACCTTGGTGTTGTCGGGGGTGCTTTTTCTCCCTATTTTGGCAAAGGGTTGGTGTTGTGTGGTCCCAGTGCTTATAGGTTACTTGTTGTGCCAAGGGATTTTTCACTACCTCCGTCTTGTGGGGGAGAGTTTGTCTCTTTGGGATTCTCTTGGCAGTTTCTTGGTTTCATGTGGGAGTTTGTCGGCTTTGTAGATGGGTCTGGGGGAACTCATTTTTTTGCTTTGTTGCCATCGTTGTTGTTGGGTGGTCTCTGGTTGGTGCCTTTCGAGGCTTATGATTTTATTTGGTTGATTCATGCTCTGTGGATGTCCTCTCTTTTGGAGCTTGTTGTGGCTATGGCTAGGTCCAACAGGGCTTCTTGCTGCATTAGTTCTAGGCTCTGTCCCAACTTCCAAAGTTTATTTGTGTGCTTGGAGGGTAGTCTGGGTGTTTTGATTTTGGCTCCTGAGGAGAGGTCCCTATAGTATTTTTTCATGGAATTGGTCTCTTTGTTTTGACTGGTTTTGTTCATGTTTGGTGGGTTCTCCTCTCCTACCTTTGCTGCTATTGTGTGGTTGGTTTTGGAAGTTTTCCCTCTTTGCCTTGGCACGTTCTTACCTAGCTTTGGTGTGACTAGTTTCTTATTGTGCCTTTTCCTTCAATATACTTCAAATGTGATGTTTTGTTCCTTCTTTTCTGAAGCTCTGATGCACCTTGAGTTTTGCTATGCATTTCCCTTGCCTTGTTTTTGCACAGTGTTGGGAAAGGGGGTTATGGTGTTCCTAAGGGTTTTGAAGGTGCTTGGAGATTTGGGTCTTTTCTCGATCTCTCTGTATAGTGTGATAGTTGTGGTCCTCTTCTGCTCTTACAAATTTTTGCTTTTGTTGGCCCTTTGTTATGGTTTTGGTGGGGATTTTGGGCTTGCGGTGTTCTATTTTTCTCTATTGGTGTTGGGTCTTTTCTACCTCTACATGTTGGTGCTATGTGTCAAGAGTTCTAAGGCTGCTATTGGTTCCCCTTTAGAGATTGGTTTCTTTTGGAAATGGTGGAGGAGGCTCTTCTCTACCTTATTCATTATGATGGCTAGAGGGAGTTTGTATCCTCTTTGAGCTGAGGTGCTTTCATTTGCTTCCTTCTGGTACCAGTTGCTTGGGCTGCCAAGGGATGTGGTGACAAATTTTTCTACTGGTGTGTTGGCTTCCTATTTGGTCCTATAGTTGAGGTCTCCTATGGAGGTGGAGACTGCTACTTCAGAGGTAGAGCCCTCTCCTTTTGAGGTGGAGTTGGTGGTTGTAGTTGTGGTGGGAAGCTCCCTTTTCTTTTGTTGGTTCCTTTTGAGGTGGAATCGGTTCGTGCAGGGGATTGGTGGCACTAGTGGTTATAGTTCTCACTTCACTCTCTCTTTTAGAGGGGACCTCTCTCCTATAGAGGTGGATTTTGAGTTGGTGCTCAATTCGAGGTGGTGCTTTGTGTTAGAGTAAAGGTTTTAACTTAATTATGTTAATTAAGTTACCTTTATTCCTCTCTTAAGATTTCACTTGAGTTTGCATATTGTGACATTTAATAATTATATTAATTATTAAATGTCTATCTATTAGGGTTACTTTTAGGTTTTGCATGATCTCCTTTTAAGGATTGATCTTTGTAATTATTTTAAAATTCAGTCAATGCAATCTCTCTTGAAGCTTGTAGAGCACCCTTTCTTTTTTGTCTCCATCTCTTCCTTTCTGTGACAGGTTATTTGCATGCAGGTGATCTTCGGGGTCTATGAAGTTGGCTTTCTCAACTTCTACATGCTATCAGAGCTCCAAACCTGCTGCTTCCTGTTCGTGTTTTGAAGGATTTTTTGGAGCTTCAAGGGTTTGGGGTTTTCCTTTTTTTGATCTAGGGCATACCCATTTTTATCAGAGTTTTTTTGGACTCAGGGGCTCAGATCTGCAAGAGTTTATGTTGGTGCCTTTTTTCTAAGATTCTGAGGGTACTGTTGTGTAGTTTTCGTACACACGCCCCGCTAGAAGTAGGGACCCTCTTTCACTTTGGTTTTGGTCTCTTGGCCCTTTCATTTTGAGGTTTTATCTTTCTTTGGCATGTGCTAAATGTTTATTTTGATTGCCTAGGTGTCTCCCTTGAGTTATTCATTGAAGATCTCTGGTTCTAGATAAATTTTGGGTTTTTACTCAGGTTCGGGATTTTCCACCTTGGTCGGATTTTCCCGGATCTTGCTTGGTCTCCAGCTGGGCACTGTTGTTTAGAGATTTTCGGTATTAATGGATTTCTGCGTGGGCCAGATTTTTTCGGAATCCGCCTTGTTGGATTCCTAGGTTTTCTGATTGTCTTGTCGGGCACATTTATGTCTTTGTACGTGCTTTGAAGGATGTATTTAACTTGATTTTTGGGGTCTTTTATGCCATCATGCTTATTATTTTCCATCGTTTGGGTTGAGGACTGCATCCTTAGAGTTTGTTCTTTGAGCTTTTGATTCGATATGGGACATTTGGGCTTGAATTGATCGATTTAGTGGCGGTTTCTTGTGTATTCTGGCCCCTGTTCTTTGTGGATGCCATCCTATTCACACTCATTGTTTCTAGGATGGATTTGGTCTTTACAATGGTATGTTCTTGATCTCCTTGCTTTTAATTGATGGTTGCGGATAAGCTTCGATCTTACTAGGATTATTTGGGTTTAATTCTCTACATTATTTGGGTATTTTCATGATTAGGGTTGTGCAACATTGTTTTATTTACCACCTCCCAAGCGAATATTAAGGTCCTTTATCTATTTGCATTCTGACGTGACTCGCTTGAGAGTTGTGAGTAATCCCCTAGTCGAGAATTAGTAGTTGAAGTGTTTTAATCCTAAGCTTGTCTATGTGTTAATGGTAGATCTGTGGGGTTTAACTTAGGGCATCGTCATTTATCTTGAGTGTGCTCTCGAATTGGCTCAGAATGTTGAGAGGATCTATAGAAAGCCCATATTAAGCTTGCCCCAGGCTTAAATTTCTGAAATCCATGATCAATGTGATGCCGTGTGTGAAATCGTGATTTCATGTCGCAATCCGGCTTTTGGCCTCATTTTGGGGTTTTCCATTCCCTCGAGACCATTCGCCTTTGGCGGATTTTCCCGGTTTCTTCTGCTTTTCTGGATTCCACTGTTATTTTCAGAGTTTCATATACTCCATGGATTTTCGTCAACCCCGGATTTTCCCAATCTCTGCCGTTTTCCTGATTTCCTTTGAGTTCGATGCATTGCTTTTGAGTTTTTACCTTGTATCACGGATTTACATTGACTCAGCGGGGTTTTTACCGAGGTCCTTAGTTTGGAAGTGTCTTTTGCCTTCCGCGGAAATCCATCTTTGGTGGATTTTCCCCGAAATTTAATTGAAATGTAAGGAAATATCAAATAGCATGATGTGTTGGTAATTTTTAATGAATTTTATGATTAATTCATGCTATCTTGTGATCTCCTGTGTGGTTTTTTGATTGAAAATGATCATATTTAATTGTTAGTAGGTGTTTTCATGATTATTCTGCTGGAATCTGTATGGCCCAGAATTCCCCGAAATTCCTCTTTGGCTCAGATTTTGCTAATGGTTCTAAAACTTGAAATTTGTTGTGATCATTTATATGTGATTTAATAACACCTTGGTTATATGAGGTTCATTCTAACTGTGTTTTGATGGATTAACATTCCCTTCCTATGGTTTTTACTATGATTTCCATGTTGAGTGCAGGCTGAATCTAGCAAGGCAGCAGCTGGGTCTTCAATGTCTGATACAGAAAAGATTAAGATGGACATTAAGAGAAAGATCCCTGACAGTAAGATTACATCGGTCTGGTCAAAGGTGACTGATACAAATGTCAGATTGTGGGATTATGAAGAATTTAAAGGAAGAATGGCAGTAGAGGATTCTCCTTTGGTGACTAGAAGGATGATGGAATGAGGAAGCATGTCACATGTTGTTGGTTTCCCTTCACAGTGCTGATGGTATAGGTTGGTCTCAAGTGTTCCGAGGCACTGCCAGTCGAGGGACACCGCAGAGAGAGGAGGTGTGGTCCTGGGGAGAGGAGGAGGAGGAGGGAGGAGAGGGAGTGGTAGCAAGTCTCCAGCCCTATCTCCATTGCCAAACCCAGCACTGATATATCGGTCTAGGTGTCTGTGGTGGGATTCAGCATGAAGGTAACAGGAGTTCTCTCGATGAAAATTGTGAAGTTGCAACCAATTTATCTGATTCCACAGCTGGCTGAGTGCACTACTCCAAGCTACCCCTGGCGGGTTATTGAGCTGAAGTTCAAGAATTATTATGATGCCATCACCCTTCTCAGCGGGGTGGTTGGATTGAAGAATCTTGGCATGTTTGGTAGTTGGCACCTTGTGAATTTGTGAGGATGGGCAGAAAATTAACTACCATTGGAGAAGGGTCATTAGTGGAGTAATTCCTTGAATAGTTGTCTAATGTGTTTACCCAAACAAAGTCCTTCACAATGACCTCGTATTTTGTCTATGCACTGGCAAGATTCCACCCCTACAAAGGATTGAGTACAAGGGGCACCTTTGGATAGGATATCATCTATGAGTTTTACCCTCAATTGCATCTAGGAAGCTCGAGTTATAGGAGGGTGAATAATGCATTCACCATGCATATCACCAGATTACTTCGAGGGGCAGAGCATGTGAGAATTTCAGATCAGGCGAAGGAGCTCATTAGGAAATATGGGGCATGGTTTATTCAATTCTCAACCTTCTACTTCCAGATCGATGGCTGCCAAAGGCCTCCTTATAGGCTTCCAAGATACCTCACTGATCACATCCTAATTTTAGAAGTGATTAGACAGATCCGTGACTTTGATGCCATTATCAAGAGGGACAAGCATAAGACTGGTTTTGGTGGAGTCTTCCCCTTAAGGATTGGCATTGGAGAGGCTTGTCCTTCCATTGGTTCTACCCAGGCTTCAGAAGAAGAAATGAGTATTCTTGGCCTATCTTTCCATTCTAAGAGGTCCAAATTTGATATTACAGGAGAAGCTCAAAAGAAGGCCAATAGAGAATATAGCCATAAGGTCGATTTGGAGGACTATTGGGCCAATTGCAGTGATGAATTTGAGATTGAGGGAAAGAGAAGTTTTTCTCACCTTCAGTTGAATCAATCCGACTATACAATGCTGAGCAGTCTCCGGACAGCTTGAGGATGATGGGAAACTTGATCTAGGATCGTAATATATGGAGCCATAAAAGAAAAGAAGAAGAACAATTAGTGATATGATTTGGTTTCCCAGAAGAGGAAAAGACAAAATTAAAACAACTGATGGATCCAGTTATCAAATTTACCAAGATGTGGCTAAAGCATAAGCTATGGGAGTTGGAAAATGAAGGTGTACAGTGCACCTATGTGCTAATGGGAGATTTAGATCCACACTCCACCTCTGAAGAATCGACCGAGAAAGATCCGAAGGGCAAGGGTAAGTTGGATTCTCCTTTCAAAATCAAGATAAAAGGTGTTCGAGAAACAAAAGCCTAGGAAGTAGAAAAGTAGAGAAAGCCAAAGGCCAAGAAGAGGACAAGAACTAAGAAGTCTAGCCAGAAAGGGACTAAAGAGCAGAATCCAGAGGTTGATGTTCCAATACTTAAGAGGAGAAGAATCATAAAATTGTCGGAGATGGCAAGCTCCAAGGTAGGAGGGGAAGAAGTTTCCCCACCGGTGGTAAATGTTGAAAGTTTAGAGGAGAAGTCCAAGGTATATACAAGGAGGTCTAGTACCCCTTCTCCTAGGGATAGGTTGCCCAAGGTTGATCTCCCTCTGATGGTTTCTCATGAGGAGTAGCATGATGATGTGCCTTCCGCTCATGAAGGTCAAGGAAAACCCGGTGAGTTAGAGAATGTTGAGGATCATCCAGATATTGAGGGAGAGGAGTTTCATGAGGGTGATCTTCATAGTGTAGAGGCATAAATTGAAAAGGTAATGCAGTCTCCTTTGGTAGCTTGTGCCGAGTCACCTATTGGAACCGAGGAGGTTAAGTCACCTCCAAAAGAAGAGGAAACAGTGAAGGATCCATCACCTGAACAAGAGGAAGAGCATGATAAGGAGAAGGAAAGCAAGACAGATGAGACTCCTGATAAACAAAATTTGAGTGAGGAAGCACCTAAAGGTCAACAAGAAGAGGAAAAATAAGTTGAGGTGCAATTGGAATCCACTGTCCCTGGTTGGTTGGACAAGGAGATAAGGAGAAAACAAGTTGCTATGGAAGATAGTCCACCGAATTGGGATGCACTACTAGCCAATATTGGAAAAGATAAAGGTAAGAAGAAGGCTAGAGTGATCTCGAGGATTGAAAGAGATGAAGCTCATAATAGGGTTGTTCACATTACAACCCCTGCTCCAGATAAAAATGAAGATAATGTGGCTAGAAAAGATTATAATGTTCAGACTTTCAATCTTGGGCCTACATCCGTTGAGTAGGATATTGAGGATTACCAAGATTCTAGTGCAGCCATCTTGTGCAGGATGAGGAAGGAAATAAAGACCAAGCAGGAACTAAAGAAAGAAAATGAGAATCTCAGGAAATGCTTTGAGGATTGATGAAGCCCATGCAATCTATTAATCGCTCAGTTTCTGCTGCAAGGACTTTACCTTAGGAGACCATTACCGAGCTTGAAAAGATGAAGGCTTCCACTCTTGCCACTAAAAATTGGTTGCAAGGGGTGTGAACCAAGGGTTATGACGCTATCAAGGAGATTTTGTCAACTGGAAAGGATGCTATCATGGAAACTGATTGGTTGAAGGCGGTGTTGGCATAGGATAAGGAAGATACATATCTTTCGCTAAAAAAAACCAAAACTATCATGGAGTACACTAGGGATAGGTTGGTAAGTGATAAAATTCTTTCTTCCTCCGGAGCTGCTAAACCTTGGGAGTGGTTTGAAGCATTGCAAATTAGGCATAAAGTTTTGAGGAAAATTTACAAACAGAGGAGGCATATTGATGATACCCTAGCTGGTGTGTACAATGGCTCCATTTCCTTTTTTGAGATTATGACAGGGAGAAGGAAGATTGCTCCCAAGTATTTGAGTTTGGAATAGTTGAGGAAGTGGTGGCATGATGTTTATGCCCCAATTAATGATGATTCTATTTCTAAGCACCAGTTAGATGATGCGGCCACATACATTGTTGTCATTGAAAAATACCTAACTTATAAGGTGGATTGGGATAGGTTGGTAAAACAATCAAGGGAGGAGATTGCATCAATTGAAAGGTGACTTAGGGTTTTTCATTTGCCACCTATGGCTGACTTGGATGGGGCACTCTTGAAAGTCCATGAAAGGCTAGATCGAAATAAAGACAAATGGGAAGGCAGTTAATGCCCAACTGCATTGAGATTTGTGCTTCCCCATTATCCCGCCCTGCATTGGTCTGAGCTACATTGGGAATCCCGGGCCGACCTGGGTAGTGTTCGTGCATTTAATGCATTCCTCTATTTCATTTGAATTTCTCTTAGCCGACTGGTGGTGCCTAATTAATATTGTGAAATTCTTGCTGGGCCGACGGGTTTTTGGAGGGATTCTATATATTGGGCATTCCGCCTCATTTGTAAGGGTTAGAAGATAGAAGTAGAATAGAGAAAAATAGTTAGAAGCGAATACAAAAAGATAGCGAGTAGGTATTCTTAAGCAAATATTGTAACAAAAAGCTAGAATTTTTGCTACAGTGGACAATTTGAATGCAAGAAATGACATTGTGATTTGGTACCATACTTGTATTCTCCTGTCTTGCATGGTTCTTGTTATTCCATCTTTAAAATTGCTTTGAGGAGGTTAATATTTAGATTAGATTCGATTCAATGATGTTTGTGATTTGATACTTGAAGTGTTGTAGCAATCCCTTAGTCCATACTTTTCACAACCAACTGATTGTTAGTTGCTTTGCAAAGTTAGCCTAGACTTCATATTCGTTGTGCTTAGTTCAATTGTGAGGATTTGTTCATTTCAATTGTGATAGGGTTGTTTGAATGAATGTTCATGATTTGAAAATCTTAACACCTTAGAAGATTGCACTATTTTCTGTGAGATTGTAGATCCATGGGTTGAGTGGAAATCAGTTTTGAGGGATTGGTCCATTTCAGTGTTTATCATTTGCATTGTTAATCTTAGGAGTAGTATTAGATTTAGAAATCTCTTTAAAACCCTAATCTTTTGTTATTTCTTTACTGTCGTTAATTCCAGTTACAAATTACGATATGGTACCGTGAATGATAAATTAGATTCCGGTATTTTAGCAGCGAAAGTAAAGGTCCCACTATGATTACCAACATTTTACATTTATCATTGGGTTGTTTATGCATTGTCAAGACGACATTCAGAGACCTGGGGTTATCTCTGCCAGGGCTGGCGATGAGATTTACACCGCTGGTAAGGATATGATATTATATATTTTGTCTAAGTTGTTGTGTAGAAAACATCTCAATAAGGGGTACCTACATTTTTTAAAGCACTGGCCCAAACAAACCTCACGCTCGTCCAATTGGCCAAAACCTAAAGGAGTCATTTGCTTGGCTTCGCCTATATTTGGTCAGGTTGATTTCTAAAGGAATTTTTTTCCGATAACGCCCTGCAGTACCACTCCTGTACCCAATCAAAGGGAAAAAATTTCAAAGGTTCGGTTAAAAAGATTAAAAAATAAAATTCTTTATAGAATTTACATAAAATAAAAAAATTACACAAAAGAGGATTTTTGTGGAGGGCATTTTGCTTGCAAAGTTTTGCAAAATTATGAGGTGATACCACCATAACGTGGTGAGTTATACCCTCTGTGGACCGTAATCCATTGGCGGCATTTGTTTTGTTTCAATGACCGATGTTTTTATGCCATTGGCGGCATCATCAACCATGGTTTCGACGTGATATATTTCCCGGTAACTCCTCCAATGCGCTTCGTCCCATTTGCGCTTCATTTATGCGGCGGCAATCCTCCTCACATTTGTTAATGCTATTTTAATTTTTCAAATGAAACCTTCACTTTTCACAGTGATCCTCTTCATCTCCGATCATGATTTTTCTCTTTGGTGACGCTTTCTCTATTTTTCAAGTAGGCAGATTTTACCAACAATTTTTTGGCGACAAGAGATCAGGAATAGTCTAGCGAATTACTAGGTTTATTCCGTCAACATTTTTTGCAGGGTGATGGATTTTTTCTGGTAGAGGAATATTCTCAAGAATATTCTGATGACGTCAGTGTACAGAGTGCTGGCATGGCCCCATTTTACCCCCTTTGTGCCCTCAAAGGGTTTTTTTTTCTTTTGGCCGTAACTTGGGCATAAAATATTGTTTTTTGGAAAACAAGATATCGTCAGAAAGCTGATTCTATCAACTTTCCAGTGGTGTGGGTATCATTGCTTCATTTTTCTATTGGTGCATTCTATAGCCAGTTGAAGCTAGTTGAAGTTAAGGATATTTTTCTGTCTCGAGCTCGTAAGTTTTGACCAGTTTCTCTATTTTTCGCGATCTCAGTGGCATTGGAACCATATTTCAAAGCTTTTCAGTTCCATCCATGCAATTTTTCTAGATTTCACTCCAGGTATATTTTATTCAGTTTTCTGTGTTTTCATACTCTGGTGAATTACCTGGACATGTTAGCTCTTGGGAACTTCTTGTTTGCATGGGATGCTTGATTTTTGGTTGTTCTTCATGTATTTCCAATTTTTTGTCCTTTGTGGGCATTTTTCGCATCTTTTGTAAGCAAACTCTTATATGTAAACGTACTAAGATAAAGGGCCACACTATTGTACTTGTATTTTTGGGGATTTTGCACATAAGGTTGTGCCATATTTTGTACTTGCATTGTATTATAAAGTGTCGTGGGGGGGTTGTGTACCTTTGTTTTTTCCATCACACCTTTGTTTGGTGAGTGTCCCTCCACAACAACAGTGGATCCATATGATTCCAGCCTCATGCATGTGTGCTTTGTTATGCACACCACTTTTTCAGTTGCAAGTGCTTTCTTGTGCACTTTCAGATGTTGTTTCTTCTCCTTCTTGCACTATAGGGTGTTACAGAGCATTTTAGTGGATCTGTCAGGCTCTCCTAGTCAACATTATGGGGGGTATTATACTATCCGTGCTAATGCTTCCTTGGTTTCACCATGGAAGGAATCTTCCATTCTCAGTTGATCAATTTTTTTAGACTATTGGTACTTGTGCCATCTGTATCTTCGTTCTAGGTGTTTGCCTTTGTTTTCCATCTAATTTGAGTAGTGTCGTTTGGGGCACTCATGCAGATTGTTGTCTTCTTGATCCTGATCATCCTATCTTTAGAGGAGGTTCTTTGACACCATAGCAGTCATCTTTTGACAGTTGTTTGCAGCTTCTTCTGCTTCAGTGATGTTCTTCATGTCTTGTGCATCTCTTTTTGGAGTAGATTTTTTCCCATGAGGTTTTCTCTATTTCTCCACTTTACAGAGATTTGGTTGTATTCGAGTACCTGATTAGGCCTAGCTGTCAGGAACCTTTTTTACTTTCATGCATTGTAGTTACTTTTGCTTTCTTGCACATGTTTGTAGCTGCATTTTTGCTCATCTTAAGGGGGGGTGTTAGAGTAAAGGTTTTAACTTAATTATGTTAATTAAGTTACCTTTATTCCTCTCTTAATATTTCACTTTAGTTTGCATATTGTGACATTTAATAATTATATTAATTATTAAATGTCTACCTATTAGGGTTACTTTTAGGTTTTGCATGGTATCCTTTTAAGGATTGATCTTTGTAATTATTTTAAAATTCAATCAATGCAATCTCTCTTGAAGCTTGCAGAGCACCCTTGATTTTGTGTCTCCATCTCTTCCTTTCTATGACAGGTTATTTGCATGTAGGTGATCTTCGGGGTCTGTGAAGTTGGCTTTCTCGACTTCTACACTTCGGGGGCTGGTGTTTTACAGGTGTTGCTTTTTGGGTGGTTCTGCTTTTGGGATATGCTCTCTCCTATAGAGGTGGAGAGGCAAGTAGGTTGATGGGGGCTCTCTACCCCATCAACGCTAAGGTTGTTTCTGACTCAAAATCAGTTTCTCTAAGTAACAGGTTCGATGTGGGATGGTTCTATCAAAGAGTGATGATGGGCTTAGATGTTTTCTGGTGGTTTGGATTTTAGATTCCTCTTAAACATGCTTGTATGAGTTTGAAAAATAGTTTTTATTTCCTAGCCTTGGGGTGGTTGTTGTTTCAGGCTATGGTTTTTTTACCTTGGAAGGTGGCCTATTGGCTTGTTTTGTTGGCCGTTACCTAGGCCTGGTTCAAAAGTTGAAGACGACCCTGCTTGAGGGAAGTTTTTGTCCCATTTTGGTGTTAATTGGGAGTTTTTTCTCTAATCATATATTTGCTTTGAAACTACTAGTGCTCAGTTTTATTATCCCTAACTGTTATTTCTTAATAACATTGTTATGGTTTTGTACTTTTTGGACTTTGGTGGATCTCATAAATGGTTTGCATTCCATTTATCAGATTTATTTGGGGATTCTATTTTTTATTAGGCTGCTATTGGTAATGTGGTTGAAATTTTGGTTTCTTGGTCTACGTGCCATTTTTGGCTATGGTATGGCCTGTCTGCTACTATTTTATGGTGGTGGTGGGTGTTTTTTCTCCTTGTTTGTTGTCCTTGCTTTGTACCATGGGATTAGGGCCCTTCCCCTAGTCATCTAATAAAAAACAATATGACTTCACATCAAGAGTATGAAGCAACCAATCAAGTAACAACTCTAACTCAATAGGTAATCCCCATTATGACTCCAAACATATAGTATTTCATAAACTCAAGTGATCTACTTAACCACATAGGTGAGTATCAACCTTGGGTATACCCTAATCTCGGATATAATCTATAATCAATAATTAGTTTGATTGAGTAGGTTAATCTAAACCTATGTGCTTTAAACAAAGCTCAACTACATAACCCATCCAAGTAAGTTATTCTCAACTTATTGCTTCCAATGAGTAATCAAGTAATTATTCCAACCTAGTAGGTAGTTCTTAACCTAGAGTTTCAATATAATTCTCAACCCTAATAGGTTACTCTCAACCTAGGGTTTCATTAGAAAGTAAAGTAATGATCAAGTGATCATTCAATTATAGATTAGCATTGATATGTTGTCTCATTCTATCATATCTTTCAAACTATCACTATTGATGTATTACTAAACCTTGTCATTCCTAAGGTTTCCTAGCATTATAAGCTAATAGTGTCAAGTCACTTTATGAAATTGATACATTCACATTATACATGTAGTTTAAACTATCTATGTATATAAACATCATCTAAGTTCCCATATAGATATATAAGAGTATTAAATCACTCCCATAAGCTATTCAAGCTTTCATTAAATCTAGTATATAATACTAATGATAAACAATCACTCCTTACTATGGAGTAAGTAAAAAAATCATAAGGAAATTATAACATTCAAGACTCTTTTCCTTTCTAAAACAACAAATAGACCATTACTCTATTTCAAGCAATAAAATGTGTTTCCAAATAAAATCACACAAGGAAATCAATATTTTAGATAAAAGATAAAACATGAAGAGAATAGAATCTGATGCCTGATAAATGCTTATTCCAATTGACCCACTTGATCTCAAGCTTAGCCTTCTCTTAGAACCAACTTAGCAACAAAGTCTCTCCATCTCTCTCACTAAATTCCTCTCAATAACTCACAACAAATAAGAATTATCTTAATGGAAAAATACAACATAATAGAGTAGTATAGTGATGCAAAGAAGAATTGTATGTAAATGAGGTGAGAATGCCTCATATTTATACCTAAAAACCAGCTTTTGAAAGTTTCTCGCTTGGGCTATTTTTTTGAATTTTTGACCATTGTTGTGATTTGACCGCCTCATTGGTCAGTCGGGAAGGGGGCCCAAGAAGTCTCCCCATTCCAAGGAAGTTGTCCTCTTGTATGGCATTGAGCTTGCGGTGGCAGCGACTAGTTTGGTTGTTCGTAATCTGACGTCCCCTCCTCGTACTTCAGTCCTTTCCCCTAGGGAAAAGACTAAGGGAATCTCATGAAAGTCACCCATTTCACCATCTCTGGGGCTTAACTGTTTCTTCTCTGAGGAAGCACCAGATTCCTACGTGGACAAACTGGTGGGGTTTGACTTGCCAAATTTGAGTAAAAGGCTATTGGAATCTACTTCCTGCTCGATGAATGGATGGGAAGTAGATGTCCCAGAGGTTCTGATGCTGAAGGCGATGGACAACCTCAAAATGGATCTTGTTAGAAATTTTTTGGCATACATGCCAAATATTGAACTGGTTCATCAATGGACTGCTTCCACTTGGAATATCAAAGGCAACGTCACCATAAATGCTATGCCCAGAGGTATTTTTCTTTTTTCCTTTGTGGTGTATGAATACATGTTGAAGGTTCTAACTAGTGGTCCCTGGGATTTTGAATCAAGATTCAAAAACTTTCTTTCCCTCTGCAAATGGAAGCTTGGGTTTGAACTGTCGACAAATTTGGGTGCTTTGGCTCCAACTTGGGTTCGCCTTCTGGGCCTCCCACTAAAATTTTGGGAGAATGGAATCTTAAAAGGTATCACCAATTCCTTTGGGAGTCTTTTGGCTATTGATAAGATCACTCAGGAGAGATCTAGACTGGTGTATGATCGTATCTGTGTAAATGTGGCTATGAATACGATCCTTCCTTCTTCAATCCTTCTTAAATCTAATTTTGGTAACTGGACTCAACCCATAGAATATGAAAATTCCCTCCTCTTTTTCCAGTTGTGCAAGAAGTTTGGTCATCTCATAGATTCTTATGGGAAAAAGGCTGGCAAGGGTTCAAAGGCTAAGGATAGTGTGGGGAGCACCTACCAAAGTGCCAAAGTGCAAGCTTATTTTGAAGCTTTGTTTTAAAATACTTTTGTTGTTTTTGATAAGGTCATGTTGACCATTAGTGGTGACCTAGGAATGGTTTTGATTCGTTGGAAGGAGGTTAACAAGATTTAAGTAGTTTTAACTCTTCATTTTGGTTAATTTGTGAAAATTGCCTAAGTGCTGGAAAACACACGGGGTTTTAAAAAGTGCATTGTTAGGTCATCTAAGTCTCGACCCAAGAGACCTAACTACTTTCCAAGATTATTTAAAGATCACTCTCAACTTTTTTGAGGGTTGGAAGCTTGATTGTACGGACTGTACTTTCAGGAGTGGAAGAAAAACAATGTTCTTGTTAAAATTTTCTAGTTTTTCCTGTTCTTGTTCTTGGAACTGCAGATAAATGATTGAGTAAAGATTTTTGTTGGATTAAATAATATGTAGTGAAGCTTTTTGAAGCACTTTTCTGATTCATTAGTTAGTAATCCCATCACTTTCATTTTGTATTGTAAATTCTATGTTATTTCTGTTTTGGTTTTGACTGGTAATTGTGATAAAAATGGAGTTTTAGCCCGCACTCCCACCGTACCAAGAAGTATGGAGACATTGGGAAGGTGGATAAACTCCATTAGTGTACATATTTTAGCAGTAGGAATATTTGGAAGTTCTAGAACCATGCTCAAGGCCTTACCCTAGGCGAGACAGTGTGAACCCGGCTAGGAAAGGCTTGAGGACAACATGAATAATTTGCAGGGGAGTGAAGTTTTTTAAGAAATTATTTTTTGAGGATTTAGGGGAGTGTCTTAGCTCTACATGGTGCCAAGGAAGAGCCTTTAACAATCCATTTAAATGAAAAAAATTTCACCAGTTTTGAATCAGCCTGAGAAAGCTAAGGAAACCCTAGCTTCTTGCCCATTTTGGTGTCTGGATAACATACAGCTTGAGCAGTCTTGAAACCATAGGAATCTTGGAGGTGAGGGCAAGTGAAATACGTTTCCTAAGGAAAGAACCAGGTTGCTTGGTGGGTTTAGGAAGAAGAAGCATTTTTCCCCTGTTCAGCGACCTAATTGGGGCTCAAGGCTACTAGCCTTTCAAACCCAAGAAAAGCATTTTCTTGAAAGCGATGGAGAGCTAGTGAATGGAGGTTGATTAGGAGCCTTTGTCAGATGATTTTGAAGCCATGGAAGCTTTTCACACCCCTGCAACAAGATTTGAAAGAATTTGGAGGTGAGCTAGTCTTTAAGAGTATTAAGGGCTAGAAATAACATGAGAAGAAGAGCACCAAGTTTGGCTTGGTTTAAGGACTTGAATTGATAGCAGGGTTGGTAGAGAAACCAGGGGTTCCTAGGTGGCCTAGGACCTATAGGTTGAGTGGTGGAGGAAGTGACACCAAAGGTTATCAAAGGTGAGACCCAGAGCATTGAGTCAGTGATTGATTCAATCCAACCCTGTCCCTATCA
>VDFB02011081.1:0-39642 GCA_007258455.2 Sequoia sempervirens
AATAAAATTATTCATATAGTTATTAATGAAATAAACAAAAAAATAATATACTATAACACAATGATTTATGTGGGGAAAGCCCTTTCATTTTCAAAACCACACTCCAAAGAAACTCAATATATTATTCAATAATCAATTTTTCTAATACACTTGTAGAGTTTAAGTCTTTATATGAGCGTCACAAAAAAGATATCGAGAGCAATTTTGGTAGCATAATAATTGTAATGTGGGAAAAGAAATCCTAGGGTTTTACTAGGATTAGCCACCTTTCACTACAAAAAATTAGAATTTAGATCAACAAGGGAATTATATTGACTTGCAACCTTGAAGGTGAGCCACTTAACCTTGGATCTAAATATCTTTTGGGGTTAAACATAGAAAAATAGGGTTCCCCAAAATGGAATGGTAAGTCAAGAGGGTGATAATAGACCCTATCTTCCTATTTTCATTAGGAAATGAGATCCCCACAAAGAATTGACTAACAACCCTTAGGTGAATAAACTCAATGTGAGAATTTTTTAATTTCCTTATGCTTGAGGACAAGGGTAAAAGGCTAAAGAACACTTCTGGGAGGAAAAATAAAAATAGTAAATCAACCTAATTATGCTAATTCAAACTTGAAACATCAATCTAAAGGTCAATACTAATAGAAAAAAAAAGTTCTAAGAGATCTAGAAAGGGTTAAATATTGTGCACCTATCATAAAAAGGAAGTTTCAGGAGGCTGTCAGTGACTCATTTTCCCATGGGTGAATGGGTCCAAGACTACCTTTCTGGAAAATCAAAAATTGAGATTTGTCTTGGATCTGCACTTCCTACACTTCTAAAACTTTTCTCCCAAATTTGTACTTGTGATAAATTTGCAAAACAAAATTATTGTTTGATGGTGGATGGGGGTTTGTCTTGGTCAAACCCCAAGTTTGATAATTAAACCTTGATGAAAAGTATAGATCTAAAACATGAAAGGTGTGTGCAAGCCCAAATCTTAAGTGTGTCTAAGATTACACGATATTAAAATGCAAAGAAACCCTATTCAAATGTTTTAGATTAGAATCCCTAAATGAAACATGAACAATGGTGAGGACCTACTTTGGGAGATGTCAAATCACCCTAATAGATCACAAATCTGAATATACCTTCCTTTAGGTAGAAAGTAGAATGATAATAGAAGATGGAATCACTTAAGAAACAAGTCATTAAGATTGGTTGAATGGCTTGGTGCATCTCCCAAAATCTAGAATCCATTATGATCCTCCATAGGCATCTATCATCAATCTTTGGCAATGCTTGATCTTGCTGACAAAATGAGCTTGAAGAACTACAAAAGAAAGTAGAATCATGCTCCAAGACTCCAACTTTGAATGCTTTATTGAATTATCCTTGCTCTTGAGTATAAATCCTTGTGAGCTCATGTGAATCTATCTTGCTTGCTAGAGGAAAATGATTGAAAGACTTTGTTTTATAGGCTTCCTTTCTAATTTCTTATTTATTGAATCCTGAAATCCAACACTTAAAATTTGAATTTGAGACCTTTAAATTCCACCAAAAACATATTTTACTTTGAGTTTATTAACTTAAAGGGGAGCCATTCACCCATGGGCAAGTGGGTCTTGACCTAAAATTTTAGGACCTAGATTATATTGGGGCATTAAATGAATTAATAGCATTTACTCAATTTGGGTTACATTGTTGGGAAATAATTAAAATAGGCCTTGGGATGCATAATAAAGGGTATTAGGGGCTTATTAATTAGGTTTAAAAATACATAAATGAAAGGTCACTAAAATAGGTCCAAACTAAGTGTGAAATTGTACTTTCACTTAGAAAGGAGTATAATTTTCTACATTACATTTAGCCCCCACTTTAGCAGCCATATGACACTATGTGCATATGAAAGCTAAAGGAATTTGAACAATAAAAGGATAATCATATGGATTCATTCAAAAATATGGAGAATGAAGCCCCCGCTGTATTTATCTGTAAAAACACAATGTAAATATCCTGCAACACCAATTCATTAGTTGTTCAAAAATCCTCTTATCAAACCTATATAGAGAATTGAATTTGAGGGTAGATGTATGCCCCCTAGATTTCGCTTGCTTTATGGAGGTGGAATCAAGGTAGCCATGAAATCTCATCGAATTAAATTGGTTGATGATGTGAACACTTACAATAGGGTATTGGATTTACAACACCTCTTATTGATAGGCATTAGATAAGATTGGGGATGAAATTATGAATTCAATGCAACAAATGATGTCAAAAACGGAGTTCTCTAGCCCTCGATATGTTGATTTGAATAAAATGTACTTAGAATAAAATATTATTTCTATAATAGAGTTTAGTATTTATGCATGAAAATGATACTTTTGACTATCATTTTGACATTTACCATTTTGCACTTTACCTTGGTGTAGAGTGATTGAAGATTCTGAGCAGACGAGCGTATAGGCCTCTGAGACTTGAGATTTTGTGCAATGAGGTGGCATGAGGCAAGTTCCAACATACAGTAAGTGGATTCTACTCTACTTTATCTTCACATTCATATATTTATAATATTTTTTATGCATTTCTAGAAGTTTTTAGGACCTTGGATAAAAGAAGTTGCAAAGCATCCTCCTTTGTCGCAAATCATCCCTCTTGGTTGCAATGTAACCAACTTAGTTGCAAAGTATCCAAAAATGGCCCAAATGTCCAAGTTGGTCGCAAATTGTCCTAAAGAAACTTTAGTGTAAATTTAATTACTTAATGTATAGATTTAGGAATGTTAGTGATGATTTATTTTTATTTTTATTCTTTAGATCCCTCCCCAAGCTCACTAGCATCTAGGAGGAAGAAATTTTTGTCACCTCCAAGAGAAATTTTCTCAGCTGTCAGAGGAGGAGACTATCATTTTACCATGATGCTATGCTCATGGCACTAGTAGAGAGGTGGGACACAAATACATGCACCTTTCGCCTCCCTATGAGAGAGATGACAGTTACCTTGGAAGAAATTCATCACTTTTTGAGATTACCTATCTATAGCAAGGTTGTCCATTTAGTAGAGGAGCGGTCACATGAAGAGATGCAAGAGGATATCGAGTACTACCTATGTTGTCCCATTCGAGAGATGAGTGTCACGCCCTACATCGAGCTTAGATGGCTACTATATGCGCAGTCACCATTATTGAGATGCATCATGATAGTTACTACAACACTAATGCTAGTTTCAGATGGATGAGGCACACACTTAATGGAGGATTAGTCCACATTATTTGAGACATGGAGCAGCATTGAACCATGTATGCATGAGGTCACAGTATGCCATCACACTCATATTATGATCTAGGGTGCTTTTTCTACCAGGATGTAGACAACATAGTTCATTGTACACTCTTGCAAGTGTGGTGCTTCGAGCATATCACATGTACTAGGTTTATAGGTTATCCTATGCTAGCGGCCATGGGCTATCTACAAGCCTACAATTATCCACTCAGATGATCATGACAGGATGGAGACTTGTTATACTAGAGGGCTAGGTTCGACTACCTAGAATAGGATGATATACTCTAGAGACCATACATCATGGTAGCCCAGGGGGTAGATGTCACACACCAGTTAGTCCAAATGCAGTGGGATCAGTTTGTACTAGGGTTAAATGAATACATAGTGATACTTTTTTACTATGATCATGTTATGTGGCAGTTCAGGTAGGTTCAGGTTCCACCTAGGCCACAACCTAGGTACCTACAGTCAACACAAAGTGCCTCTCAGTTTGGAGACAATCATCATCTCACCATTAATGATGTTGAATTTAGTCATTTAGAGGATGAGGACCATGTGTACCCCCAGTCTTAGATGTCAAAGATGTAGGTGCTATAGTGGCCTATGAGTAGTGGTGGATGGGAGTACGACCAACACATTTTTTTCCTATGCATCATCCTACGAGAAATGACAGAGATGATGGGGTCATTGATGGAGACTCTAAGGATTAGAAAAAGATACTTGATTTATTTCTTGATGATGATGATGATGAAAATCATGAGGAGGATGTCCAACCGATGAGTGATGAGTCTAATGAGGTACATGATGCCTGAGTTGTACCCTCAAGAGGAGAGATTCACCTCCTACCTGAGTCAAGACTCATGAGCATGGAGAGTCCAGTAGTAGTAGACCATTCATGCCACTTGCATAGGGGGTCTGTTGTTGCTCAGTGAGATCTCGACTATCAAACTGGAGATCCAAGTGATGATGTGTTATTTATGCTTTTACTTATTCTTTCGTGTTTATGTATATGATTTTTATATATCATGATGTGTATTGATATCTTTTATGATTTTCATCTTGCAGGGTCCATGTGAGAGTGGTGTGATCTCTATCAACGGGTGACCATAGAAATGGTGCCTTGTTTTCCCCCACATGAGGTTATACCTTCGGAGTACATGCCCCCACCATCTGTGGGGTGTCATGCAAATCTCTTCAATGTTGTTGCAAGGTTGAGGGCAATATATGAGAGCACAACTGGATGTGTTGACCTATTTGAGTCCAAGGAGGAGTGAGTTGTAGAAAAAAATTCAGCACTGCGAGTTGCATATGATGAGCTTCAAGCATCTCAAGTTCCAACTAGCAGCGAGATGGAGGCCATCCTATGGTCATAGGTCTTGAGGCTAGAGAGAGAGGTTACCAAACTACAGGTAGATAGAGACAACATAGAGCAAGAGCACATTGTGACACTCATACAGGAGGCTAGGGAAATTGGAGAGGCATAGGGCCTTCAAGAATTAGTGATATCTATGAGTAGATCATAGTCACATTCTATTGTTTCATGATGGATGCCACCACTAGGCCTTGAGGGGTCCAACATCCATAGGCTACATTAGTATTATATTATTAATTATATGTACTTGAATGTTTGATTTATAATATAATCACATTCATGTTTGGTTTTATGAGTTTATGGTGAATTAAATGTCGATATGTCTATTAAATAGCCTTAGTAAGAATATTTAATAATGTCTCCATGATCTAATTTTTATGTGATCTAATTGAAATAGTTTTAGTTTACATTAGATACTACATTGTGATTGATTATGTTATGTTAAATTAAATGGACCTATGATCTAATTTTAAAACATTAAATGCATATAAGGCTCTAACTTAACACAACGTAGGATGAATTTTAATAGTATGCAAACTAAAGTAATAATCCAAACTTATTGGACAATTACTCTATAATCGAAGACCACAAAGATCTGTTTGTCAATGAATGAAGCAATGTGAGATAGAATTGAACAATATCTACTTAATTTATTAACATTGCTTTAGTATACATACTATTCAAGAAGGATGTTATGTATAGTATTGACGCAAATTTGTGGCATTTTTAGGCTCTTTGAGAGGTGTTCCATCTATTTTCATCAATTATGTATGGTCCTAACCAATTAGGGCTGAAATTTCCTTTTTTATTCAAGGTGGCATTGACATTATGTTGATTCTCATATAATACCCAATCACCCTTATTAAAAGCACAAGGAATGACATGATCATGATAACTATGTTGCATTTGTTTAGAATAAGCTTGGAGATGCTCAAGAGTGTTGATATGTCGTTCATCAAGAATTTAAAGTTGATGCAATTTTTGCTCTTCATAGGTAGTTTCATCAATAAACCCCCTAAGAGAAATTCTCAATGAAGGAATTTCTAACTCTAAGGGCATTATTGCCTCGGCACCATAAATGAGGTTATAGGGAGTGTTTCCTATAGATGTTCTAATACTTGTACGATAGGCCCATAAGGCATAAGTTAATTGAGTGTGCCAATCTTTGTTATGTTTACTTACCATTTTCCTTAGGATTTGTTCAATAGTTTTGTTAGTTGAGTTTGCTTGACCATTTGATTGTGGATAATGTGTAGTGTCAAAAAAGTAACCCTTTTTCATGCTTAGTCTGGGAATTAATAATTAATGATAAAATGGACTTAATTGTGCCTTATTTAGGGTGTTGTAAAGTTTTTTCTTACACTTTCACGCTAATATAGGGCTTTATTAATTAATTGAGGTTAATTAGAGATTAATTGGCCCTTTAATTTAAATCTAAGCCTTTTTAATTGCATTTTTCAAGGATCTATCTTGACACTAATTAATAATATTTCATAACATTTAAATTGGAAAATTTGGAGTCCTAGAAAACTGTGCTAGGACCCATTCACCACTTTGGGTGAATGGGTCCTCCTTGCCTACGACACCCTTTTCTTAGCATATTTGAGATGGGTTTTTAATAATATTTCATCTCCTCGAAGCTTGGTCCTAGAAAATTGTGATAGGACCCATTCGCCACTTTGGGTGAATGGGTCCTCCTTACCTAGGATACCCCTTTTTGAAATTATTTGTGGCAAGATCTTAATGACTTTGAATCCTAGATTTGATGTCGGCTTGTATTATTTGAATTCTGGGGTTAATTCTTAAGTTTAGTATAAATATAAGGTTAATTCACATAGTTTTATCTAAGCAATCCAAGATCTTCATAAGAAATCAAGAGTACTTTCACAAGAGCATTTCAAAGGCATTCAAGGGAAGATTATTGAAGTTTTATTGCAGCAATTCAAGATCATATCATCATGTCAAAGGAATAGTGCATCAAGCATGTTGTTGAGCTAGTGTTTTGATGTAGAATTCAAGATCCATTTGTAAGAATTGTTTCACATCCAATTCAAGATCAAGATCTACATTCTACATGGCCACTTCATTTTAGGTTGTTGATTTACATTCCAAGACATCATCCAAGGTATCTTTGTTCATGTTTCATGTTTCATTGTTTCATCATAAGGTTTAATTATATAAACAAGGTTTTACCAAGGAAAACCCCTATTCCCTAAGAATGAAAAAAAAATTCTCCTCTTTGATGTGTGTTTGTAGGTTTTTAGGTTGAAGATCAAGTGGAGAACAAGATTGAAGCAAAACTGTCAAAGTTGAAAAGTTGCAAATTTGTCACCTATCTTGCAAGATCATGAAAAGTGCTATAAAGAATTTGTTTCAGAATTTCAAGAATTGAGCACTAAGGGCCTAGAAGTGTAGACATTAAAGAACAAAACCCAAAAGTTAGTTTTCATAAACCCTAATAGGGACCCATTTGCCACTTTGGGCGAATGAGTCCTTAGTGACCTAAAAAGATCTTTTCAACAAGGTACACATTGTTTCAGCCTATCAAAACTTCCCTCATTGTTGTTACAATAGTTAGGATTAATTTTTTATTGTTATTGGTGCATTTTGGCACTCATAATTGAGTGAAACGTCCATAAAGAAAAATAGTGGTTTATCATCTTGTTAACTCACCTTGGTGGTAAACCCTACACTTATTTTTATTTGTTTCAATATGGTGTTGAGAAATGATGTTGAATATGAAATGTTTCCAAAAAATTCTTCATGTATTTTTTCTTCAATGGAGTTCCATTTTCCAAAACTAATGTGGAAGGAATACCAAAGCAAGCAATAATGTGTTCCAATATGAAACAACATATTGTGTTAGCTATTGTGGAATGAAGAGGGATAAATTCTATCAATTTCATGAAATAATCAATTGCAGTAATTATAAACATATGTCTAGCGGAAGAGGATGGTTATATTTTTCCAATAAGATCCAAACCCCAAATTGAGAATGGCCAAATAGGAACGTGGGCACGAAGCTAAGAACCAAGAGCATGAATCAAATTATTGTGCTCTTGAAATTTATGACATTTCTTAATGTGAGAAAAACAATCTTGTTCCATATGTCTCTAGTAATATCCTATATGGATTAACTTTTGAACTAACAATCTTCCTTCAAAATGACCCCCACAAGCACCTACATCAACTTCCTCAAGGGATGTATGGATTTCTGATTATTTAAGACATCTAAGAAAAATACCATTAAACAATCGTCTATATAGAACATCTGTGAGGATTATATATTTATATGTGAGTTTTCGAAGACGAGCTCCAATGTTTTTAGTTGTAGGATTAGGGAAGGTACCTTATTTTAAGTAGTTCAATATTGTTTTGTACCATTCACTAGAGTTTTCAATATTGGTTAATAACACTTCTTTGATCTTATTGTCTATTGATGATTTTGTGATCATATGGACTATAAATGTGATCGACAAAAGGATCTTCAAAAGATACAAGGGAATCAGTGCTTGCCATTACATCTACATGTCAATTGTCCTTTCATGGTATGTTTTCAATGGTATATGATTCAAAGTGTTCTAATAAAGTAATTGTAATATCTTTATACTTAGATAACTTGTCATTTTTCACTTGATATGAACCACTTATTTGCTCAAAGATTAATTGACAATCATCAAATATCTTAATGTGTTGAACACCAAGAGCTAAAGCTACATGTAATCCAACAATTAAAGCTTCATACTCCACGGTGTTATTTGTGCATAGTAATTTTAATTGGTAGGGTAAGGGAATAAGATTTCCAAAAGGTGGAATTATTATAACCCTTGCTCTTGATCTTGTTCTACACTTAGATACATCGAAGTACAACTCCCATGTTTCCTTTTCGATAGTCAACACATTTTATTCTGAGAATGAGTCCATACTAGGTAACACTAATGGAGAAGGAGCATCAACTAAATGGTTGGTTAAGGCTTGTCCTTTGATTTCCTTTTGAGAGACAAATTTAAGATCAAACTTAGTTAACATAACCCATTTAGCTAAGCCTCCTGATAAATCAATTTTAGCAAAACAATGTTTTAAAGGATCAAACTTTGTCATCACATGAATTTTCGCATTTAATAGGTAATGTATCAATTCACTAGTAGCAAATACAAGATTCAAACATTGTTTTTCTATCATTGTATTTGAGTTTCTTATTCAATCAAAGTTTAGCTAATGTAATAAACAAGATGTTCTTTACCATTATCATCTTGTTGAGCCAACAATGCTGCTAAAGCATGGGTTGATGCTTTGTATAAAGGATAAATGGTTTTTCTTGCATAGCGGGTTGTCAAACAGGAGTAGTAGTGAGGTATTATTTCAAAATTTCAAAGGCTTGCTTACAATCCTCATTCCACTTAAATTCAACTTCCTTGTTAAGAAGTTTTGTAAAGGGTGATGTTTGATCCGCTAAGGATGCTACAAAACAGTTGATAGCTTGAACTCTTCCTTGTAAAGTACGCAATTGAGAAATGTTTTTAGGAGGTGGCATGTTAGTGATAGTATCAATTTTCTTTGTTTCCACTTCGATACATTTGTGGGATACTATAAAACCTAAAAAAATTCCACTATCCACACCAAAGACACATTTTTTTGGATTCAATCTCATGTTATAATTTTGCATTCTTTAAAAAAAAAATTGAAGAATGTTAAAATTTTCTTGGTCAATTAAAGATTTGGCTAGAACATCATCAACATAATCTTCCAAAATATTATATATGTAATCATGAAATATCAATGCCATAGATCTTTGATATGTTGCACCCACATTCTTTAATCCAAAAGGCATAACCACCCAACAAAATTTTCCCCAAGTTGTAGTAAATCTTGTCTTGTATTGATCTTGAGGTTTGATAAAGATTTGATTATATCCCAAAAAACCATCCATGAATGAAAACAAAGCATGGCTCGTAGTTGAATCTACTATCATGTCAATATTAGGAAGGTGAAAGTCATCTTTTAAAGATGATTTATTAAGGTCTTGAAAATCCGTGCACATCCTAATATGATTATTAGGTTTGGCAACTATGACAATGCTTGAGATCCATGGAGAATAGTCAATAGGATGAAGAAATCCAGCTTCAAGGAGTTTTTCAATCTTAGCTTTAACCAATGAAGCTATCTTAGGATTCATCTTACATATCTTTTGTCTTACAGGTCTAGCATCTTGTAAGGACTATGTTATGCCTAACTATTTTAGCATCAATACATGGCATGCCCAAATAAGTCCAAGCAAATAGTTCATGAAATTCATGTAATAATGTTGCATGATCTTCTTATTCATCCTCATCAAGGAAATTTCCTATTTGAATTACTCTTTTTGCATTAGATGTGTCCATTGGTATGTTGATTGTATCTCCCATAGGTAGTGCACTTTGTCTTAGAACTTCAAGAATATGTTCTTTGTTTTGTTCAATGTCACTTGTATTTCCTTCATCAATTTTTTTAGTACTAACCATGGCACAAGTGAATCCTTGTTTGTGATGGGAATTTTTTAACTTATCATAAAATCCTATCATTTCTTTCAAGGCTTCATCATCTTTGAAGTATTCCAATGATGCGTCATTTTTTTGTATCTATCAATTTGGGGTGCTTTAAAGAGATATTTATCTTAGAAGAACCACACATGATGGTATTGATGTTGATTGAAGGACTTTTTGTTGATTTTGTTATCTTAGAAGGACAATATCCAAGACCAATATTTGTTTCTTGTGTGTTAGGCTTTATAGGAACATAGATTCCTTTTTATTTCACACCACATCCTTTTCTACTATAAACAAGTTATTTCAAGAGCTCATAACCTCTTCCATAAATCTTTTCCGTTTCCTTTAGATTCAGTGGTTGTGTATAATCAACTTCATCAAAACTTCTTGTATAACTTGTGTCTTCTTCTCTAGTGGTTGAAGTAGATGCTTGTGAGGATTCTTCCAAGTTTTTTGTTGACATTACCATTGGTTCTTTTCCCTTTTCAAGTTCTTTTGTTATGATCTTGTATTCTCCCATGAATGTTGGTGTAAAATCTAAGGAACCCAAATTATCTTCCAATAACTTCATAACTTCTTCAATATGCTTTTATTTTTCTTCTTCTTGCACAATTTCTACTTTTGAAGTTAGTATCAATATTTTTGAAGGACTTTCCATGTATTTCTCAATGTGTAAGAAAATTTCTAGTTCAAGGGTGGCCTTAATTTTGTACACTTTGTTGTTGTAGACATACTTCATTAAACGATGAGGAGTCGAAGGCACTGCATGAATTTCATGAATCCATGGTCTACCCAAAAGAAGATTATATGAAAGATCTTGAGGCATAACATGGACAATAGTTTGCAATGTATCCTTTCCAACTATAATAGGTAATGTGATCTCACCGAGCAATTGTTTTCCTACATTATCAAACCCACGAATGGACAAACAATCAGGTTCAATCTTGCTCCTATCCATTTCAATCTTATCCAAAAGGTTTATGCCACACACGTTAAGGGCTAAGCCATTGTCAATGAGGGTTCTCTTTATCCCAATCCTATTAATAATAGATATTATCATGAAAGCTTCATGTTGCTTTTGTACTTCCAAATAAATTAACTCACTTTGGTGAAAAAAAATGTCTATATTAACTGAATTCATTCCTTGAATTAGGGTTACTACATCAGTTGGATTTGTACTAGGAGGAAGCACAACTTGTTGCAAAGATGTTTGAAGCATACTATGGTAATTAGGTGAGGCTTGAATAAGGTCCCATAAGGATATCTTAGCAGGAGTAATTTTAAGTTATTCAAAAAAATCATACTCCTTTCCACTATGTGAAGGAAAATGATGAGCACTTGGCAAGATAGGTTGAGGAAATGGTAACAAAATAGTAGCGGGTTGTGGTTTCCTATTGTTTCTTGTATTATATGTGTGAGCAATGGTATTGTAACTCGATTACTATAAAACATTATTACTAGAAATTTTCCTTGTAAAATTTAAGATAACTCCTGGAGTTAATGGTTTCTTTTTAGGTGGCTCTCAGATAAGCACGGGTTTGTTTCAAAATTGAGGTTGAGGTTAGGGTGGGTAAAGGATAAGTTGAGGTGTGATTACATTCACGTCTCTTTTTTTTGGTTTATCATGACAAGCCTTAGTGGATGAACCTTGTGAGATGAAATCCTCAAGGGATTCATCTAACATGTCAAGGTTATCACTACTAAAGGGTTTGAGGGAGATGTTATCTTGGAAAAAGAGATTTGACATGATGAAATGACTATGCTTTCTCCAAGGGTTTCATTAATTTGTGCTTGTTTTGTTTGATGCTTTTGGCTTTTGTTTATGTTTTCTAATGATTGCAAAATGTAAAGTAATCTATCTAATCTATGAAATGATGCTAAAAATAAAGGAAAATTATAGAAATCTAACTCTATCCTCAAATAAAATATGAAAGAAATGTTTTCCAAAATGTTGCAAGATCTACCTAATGAAACAATTACTTGAATTCAAAAGTAGACTATTTCAGGAAAGCAATGCTCAGATCTAAGAACATCAAAAAAAAGGAAAAACATAAACAATAAATCACCCAGAAATTTATCTAAAATGCCTATACACGGACTCATTCACCCATGGGTGAATGGGTCCTTTGTTAGGGTTTTTAAAATTGAATTTTCCAAAATATTTGTTTATTGTGTGTGATATCTATTTTTTATTGCAAACAGAGGTTTTTGTAACAGGTTTTTCTAGATTAGGGTGTCTAAATGCAAGTGAAAATAAGGTCAAATGATGAACAAGGTGACTAATTTTAGAATACAATTTGAACCTAAATCTAAACTTAAATGATTGAATAGTGATCTTGATGCAAGTACAATGCAAGATGAATGCAAATCTAATACATTTTTTTTTTATGAATTTGAGTGATGTAAACATGCAAATTTAAACCTAAAATGCAATGTTCACTAATGCAAGTTTAAAGAACCCTAAATGTAATGTAACTAATGCAAAATTAGTGCAAAAATAAGATCGAGCGTTGAAATGGACTCTAATTTTTAGAAATTTGTTGTACAACGTCAGGTCAACCAAAATGAAACATAGAAAAATAGGGTTCCCCAAAATGGAAAGGTAAGTCAATAGGATGATAATAGACCCTATATTCCTATTTTCATTAGTAAATGAGATCCCCATAAAAAATTGGCTAACAACCCTTAGGTAAATTAACTCAATGTGAGAATCAATTGATTTCCTTATTCTTGAGGACAAGGGTACAAGGCCGAACAATACTTTTGGGAGAAAAACTAAAAAATAGAAAATCAACCTAATTATGCCAATTCAAACTTGAAACATCAATATAAAGGTCAATACTAACAAAAAAAAAAATTCTGAGAGATTTGGAAAGGGTTAAATACTATGCACCTGTCATAAAAAGGTAGCTTTAGGAGGTTGTTAGGGACTCATTCTCCCATGGGCGAATGGGTCTAGGTATCCCTTTCTAGAAAATAAGAAACTGAGATATGAGTCCTGGATCTACACTTCCTTCTTGCACTTCTAAAACTTCACTCTTGGATTTGTACCTTTGATAAATCTGCAAAACAAAATTGTTGTTTGATGGTGGATGGGGGTTTTCCTTGGTCAAACTCCAAGTTTGGTAATTAAACCTTGATGAAAAGTATATATTTGAAACATGAAAGGTGTGTGCAAGCCCTAATCTTAAGTGTGTCTAAGATTACAAGAGCTTAAAACGCAAATAAACCCTAATCAAATGTGTTACAATAGAATCCCTAAATGAAACATGAACAATGGCGAGGACCTACTTTGGGAGATGTCAAATCACCCTAATAGATCACAAATTTGAATATAAATTACTTTAGGAAGAAATTAGAATGATAATAGAAGATGGATTCACTTAGGAAACAAGTCATTAGGCTTGGTTGAATGGCTTCGTGCATCTCCCAAAATATAGAATCCATGATCCTCCATAGGAATCTATCATCAACTTTGGCAATGCTTGATCTTGTTGACAAAATGAACTTGAAGACCTGCAAAAAGAGTAGAATGTTGCTCCAAGACTTCAAATTTGAATGCTTGATTGACTTATCATTGCTCTTGAGTGTAAATCCTTGTGATCTCATGTGAATCTCTCTTGCTTGCAAGTGAAAAATGATTGAAAGACTTGTCTTTATAGGCTTCCTTTCTAATTTCCCGTTCATTGAATTTCCAAAAATCCGACACTTTAAATTTGAATTTGAGACCTTTAAATTTTGCCAAAAACATATTTTAATTTGAGTTTATGAACTTAAAAGAGATCCATTAACCCATAGGTGAATAGGCCCTAACCTAAAAGTTTAGGACCTAGATTATGTTGGGGCATTAAATCAATTAATAAGATTTATTCAATGTAGGTTATTTTTTTAGGAAATAATTAAAATAGGCCTTGGGATGCATAATAAAGGGTATTAGGGGCCTATTAATGATGTTTAAAAATTCATAAATCCAAGGTCACTAATTTATAGATCCAAACTAAGTGTGAAATTACACTTTCACTTAGAAATGAGTACAATTTTCTACAATACATAAATTTATTTTTGATGAAAATTCAATGATGCAACTAAATGAATATGACAATACATAGTTTTGATGCAAATATAGAGAAATTGGAAACTGAAAGTCAAATTCTAAGACCAGATCTGAAAAAGAGTAGAGTATTGTGCACATGTGGTTAAAATCTAGGCCTAATTTTGGGTGACTAAGTTGCCTAGGGTTACTATATCCTTTTTGACCAATTTTAGATCTATTTTGATAGTCATTCAGAGTCTGATCTAATTCTTCTTTCTTTCATGTCTCACTGTTGAATCTTTGTTGGGTGTTGAGATGACTAAGTTTGTATATGTTGTCATGTTGTAGGGTTTGAACACAACAATGAGCTTCAATATTCCTCTAAACTTCTTCAAACCTATAACCTGCACATTCAAAGAGAGAGGAAGGGTTGTTCCATATAAGGGTTGTTCAAACCTATAACCTACACGTTCAAAGAGAGAGGAAGGGTTGTTCCATATAGGGGCTTGCCTCAATCAAACCTCGTGTTGGTGTTTCCACCTCCACAATGGAAATTTCAATGAAAGAGAGCTTATATTTTTGAGGGATAAAGGCTAAATGATAAGAAAAATGATGAATCAATAATGGATGAAACTCACCACTTAGATCCGATTCCTTGAAGGATTGAAGTCATACAAATCTCCTAAATGTTTGATTGCAAATTTTCTTGATATGCTTTGAAAACCTACAGGTTTAATCCTCAAAAACAAAATGATAACATAAACATGAACAAACTCACATAAAACTTGACATGATTCAATATTGAAATGTTGCAATAAATCTTCTCTTGACTTAATAATAATTGCTTGATCACCAAATGCTATCAATAATTTCCATTTAGATTTGAAATGGTGAAATGACTAGGTACTTATACACAATAGTTCTAATTTCCTATAAATTAAATCTTGATAGCCGACATTTGACATTTGAAATTCAAATAACAAATTTCCAACTTTGACATATTAAAATTTGGAGAGAAAATGGGGTACCAAGTCACCTAGGGCAACTTAGTCCTGGCCCTATTTTGTAAAGTGTGTATCAAGAGAAAAATATTAGATGTTTTTGTGGTTTTGTACATGTGATTTCTCAAAAAATGATTAAATGGGCCATGGGCTAAATTTTAGCTATCTTCACAATAGGATACAAGGTTGAGACACCTTTCTAAACATATATATGTTACTCATTTTTAATCATTATGGGGAAAACATAAGCATCATTTTGATAATGATGAGCTCCAAATTGTTTCTTAAAGAACTTCTTCCTATTATTAAAAATAATGCACTCTTAACTTGTTTTCCTTCTTTTAGAGACATGCACTCACTTCCAAGATATTGAGGTCAAAAATTTTGTATATAACACAATTAAGTATGGATCATAATTTTCTACAATATCTAACCCTTTAATGTTTCAAAAGTCTACTAATTTTTCAAAGGTTAATGGTCCTAGGAAAAAAAGAAAATGTTCATCAAGTGGATAATACTTACACTATTATTGTTGGAGTAATTAGGATAATCACTTGGTAATTAATTAATCATTGATTAATTATTAAGTCCCTTATTAATTTAATTGCTTAAGATAAACTTAGGAGTGTTTTTTTATTAATTAGATTGGGCTAATTATAGGTCTAGTTGTCTCATTGCATGAGATTAAGACACTTGTCACAATCTAATGCAATCCTCATCTATGGTTTTATTTATTTTGCTTTTTATAAGAATGCAAATTCATTGTAATCATTAATTCACATTTATTCATTCAATACGAAAGGCATATCAGATTCTTTTTTGGATTCAATATTTTCCCTGTTGGTTAATGCATAGCAATTACTTGCTTTGATCTCTTGTTTGTGTTAGGTGTTTTGGTTCTATGAATTTTTAGGAACCGTGGGGTTCACTATCAACTCCAAGATGGTATAAAAGCACCACATTTGTGACTTCTTATCTAAATTTTGAGATATTTGGCCTTGAAGGAAAAATTGGCTCACCCTAGGATTAAACGAGCATCATCGTTGAGTCCAAAAAGACTGAAAACCCTAAGAACACCTATCAAATTTCTCAAATTTGAGTAGTTGTAAGAAAACCTTTTTTAGCTTGCACAAATCTTGAGGTGAAATCCACATGACCATATGATCGCCTGTCATCCTACCCAAGTAGGCATCTACATCAGGTATGGGGTTTCCAAAATTTCTATATTTTTTAAAATAAAATTTTGTTTTTACTATAAAAATTAAAAAATAACAAAGCTTGCAAGCTTACGGCCTACAGTCGTACCTACAAGGGGACAACTTTGGTAGGGTGAGCCCCACTGGTTGCCCCCTATTTATCTCATCGGTGGCCACAATATTACCACTTAATGGCCACAATATTGCCACTCAGTGGCCAAATACCATGGAAAGCATTAGCAACAAAATATTTTGTCCCATAATCTTTAGAAGAATATTCTAGCTATAGAATATCGACAAAGAATATTCCTGTAGGCAAAAAATTGATGCTTTTTTCTGACAACAGTCAAAACTTTTCTAGCAAGAGAATTTTTTTCAATAATAGGGTATATTCTGGCAAATATTCACTGACATTAGAGTGATGTTAGTAGCTGTATGACCCATCCAAGCCCCCCTCCTAGGCCCCATTTTCCTTAAAGGATTTTTTTTTCTTTTTAGCATAACTTGGGCATACAATGTCAAAATTGGGAAAACAAGATATCATCATAAAGTTAGTTATGATCACTTTCCAATGGTGGAGGTCTCATTAGAAATTTTTTCTATTAGTTTCTATTATTCTCATTCAAAGTTAGATTTTCATTTTGCACTTTTGAGTTCATAATTTTTTTCCTGTATCTCCAATTTTCACAGTTCTAGTGATGTTGGAAAGGTATTTTATAGATCTTCAAATCTATTTATGCACTTTTTCTAGAATCTTCCCCAAGTGCATTTTATTCATTATTTTTTGATTTTACATTTTGCTTAATTACTTGAAAATCTTGGCACTTGGAAAGGATATGTTTTCATTAGATGACATCATTTGATTTGCTTTATCAATAATGAGGTTATTAGTCTCTAATTTTTTTATTTGAGTGAGTATCATGGGTTTTTTTGTTCATCCTTTTGTGTTAAACTTGGAAAAGGATAATTATGAGTCTTGGAAAAATGGTATCTTGATGAATCTTAGGTGGCTCAATGTTTTTCCTTATTTGTATGGACTTGTACCTACATTAGACATACTAGGGAGTTTATCAACATGGGGTATCATCTAAGATCATATTGTAGGGGTTATTTGTTCTAGTATTGATCTTGAAACTATGTTTGTTGTATCAAATATTGATTGTCCCCACACACTTTGGACTAGACTTTGGGAGATCCATGGAGACCCTCATATCTCTCCATATCTAAAGAATCCTACTACAGATTGTCCCATCCCTCTTGCAAATACAAATTCTATACACTTTGATGATGATACTTTAGAGAAGCTTGAGTATATCACAGGTCTTGCATGTTTTGATCGTGACTTCATCATCATCTTCTATTGTTATTGATTAGTTTGACATCGCCATGTCTTTGGCCCCTATTGATTTTGTGAAAAAAGACATACATCTTCCAAACATAGCTACTTAGGATTCCTATCTTATAGACTTAAAATCCTAGTTTATAGAGTCCTATATTGTAGATATGGAGGATTACTTTGAGGAAATTAATCTCCTCTTTGTTGGTAACTACATCATTGTTGTTGGCCCATCATCTTCATCATCTTTGGAGCTTGTTCTACATCAGTCTTCATAGGTTTCTAGATTGACATCATCTCTTTCTAGCATGTGGATACATGAGCAGTTTTCAAAGAAACACATTTGATGGCAGACTAATTGCAGATAAGAAAAAAAACTTCAAACATCAAAGGAAAACAAGTAACAACAAACACAAGCTACAATAAGCTACCCCAAACTATTAGACATATTTTTTTTCAAGTTGCTAAGAATTTTGGCAAGCCACACTCAAATAATGGGCAGCATAAATCTAAGCTTCTAAACAACCAAGAAAAAAACATATGTTTATTGTTCTAATATTTCAAACTTACAATCTTTAGTACAAAGAAACATAGATTAGGGATATACACTCTTTGCAAATCCTGAGAATAAATATCTAGGATGAAATGATATTCAATGTTGCCACTCTTTGTTTAATCTACCCTTACTCAATCCATGCCCTTCCTCTATTCTTAATTTGTATGTGCTACTTCTTTCAACTACCATCAACAAGAATCCTCCTCTAATCCAACAATCCACTCCAGGAATTGCCCTCCTCTCTTTCACCATTTAATTTTTTTATCCTCTTATTGTTCTCTGACTCTTTATTAATTCTTCCTTATTCCAACCAAATCGACTTCTTCCAATAAAAAGTTGTTGTAACTCTATCTCTTTTTTTGGAAAAAAACTCCCCTTATTGTCTCCTTCTCATTGTTTCATTATTTTTGTTCTTCTAAGGATAGTTTACTCTCTCCAACACTCATAATCAGCTTCATACCATAAACCTCTCTTCACAGACCAAAAATTTCTATCTAAAACAATGTGAATCAATGACTTCCCACATTGTAACTACTATCCCACTTTATGTGCAATGAGAAAGAAAGAAAACAAACTCTTGTTGCTACAGAGAATCCACCACATGCCATTGGGAAACAAGGTAAAAATAAAATGGGAATCAAAACCAAAAATTACAAAACCAATCTAGACAATGCCCCTGCATCAGGCTCCCCAAGAGACAAAAGAAACATGTGTTGTTGCACATGATGTCATGAACCAAAAATCATTTATCTGTTTTCTTTTCTTTCAAATTTTCCAACATCACTCTGGAACAACTTTCTTTTTTTTTATTCAAGGGGTAAACGCTTTTGACCGGAGCTATGAACTGGATACAACCATTCAACAATACCACCCCAATGGGGTTTGAACCTTGGTGGCAAGAACAACAATGCCACCTATAAACCATCACACCATGCCAATACCGGAAAAAAACTCTGGAACAAATTTCATGCATTCAATATATTTTCATTTATTTTCCTTTTTCTTAGTGTATCTTCTCCTTATTATGTTTTTTTCATCTATAATAATTCAAAACTCCATCCCATGTCCCTATACATCATTATCACCATTTGGTTCCACATGCTTTTCATCTTCTGCTTTTAAACTCTTCCCTTTAATTATTTCATTCAAAGATTCAAAATAATTATTATTAAAAGCATAAAAATCAACTTGATTATTGTTTACCTTGTATATGCGCTCCTCAAGCTTCTTCCAAGCGACTCCTAAATGTATGTCAATCTTCTTTTTCATTGATACTTCATCAGTCACTTGTTCCAACTTCTCTCCTTTATAGGCTAATATCTTCATCAACAAACCATCTTGGACTCCATTATTCACAACACAAACTTTATTAAAATATGCATATACAATTTCATACGTTTCCTCTTTTGCTACAATAACTTCTTGATCATTAGTTGCAACCCTCATCTTTGTATCCTTCATTGTCCCATTTTTCTTCCTATTAGTATTAATAATTTTCTCCATCGACTCTTGTTCTATCACATAAAATTATGCCCACAAATATTTTTCACTTGTTGCACCTTCTCTTTCCTTCACCTCTACTGGGTAATGTTGCTCACTTAACAACTCTCTATTATGCAAACCTTTTTAATCATCCATTTTCAAGGCATCCATATTTTTCACTCTTCTTTTCTTAACAATCATCTTCACATGCCACTTTAATGTATTTTTCAATGGCCAACCCCAATCATATTCTTGGCTTCTTTCCTCAAGCCACTACTTACACTTCTCTAAATCTCTCCTCAACTTTGCCATTTCTTTATGCCACTCTAAATTCTCCTTCTTCAAATTCATTTTCATTTTTCCTTTCTTCTTGAGGCTTTCTTTTATGGCATATTGCTGCATCTTTTTATCTTTATGCTTGGCTTCTCGATACCTCACCTAGGGCTTCTCTCTTTCTCCTCTACATGGTCTTTTGGTACCTAGGTTCTTCTTTTTAACCTTTCAAAACTCTAACATACTTAATTTTCCAAAATCTCATGAACATACTGGACTTTCCCTTCCCAAACCTTTTAGGCTCTGATAACAAAATGATAGAAGACTAATTGTAGATAATAGAAAACACTTTGAACATCAAAAGACAACAAGAAAAAACAAACACAAGCTACAGTAAGCTACCCCAAACAATTAGAAAAGTTTCTTTTTCAAGGTGCTAGGAAATTTTGCAAGCCAAACTCAAATAATTGGTGACAAAAATCTAAGCTTCTAAACAACCAAAAAAAAAAAAGGTCTATTTATTGATCTAATATTTCAAACTTACAATCATTAGTACAAAGAAAAAGAGATTATGGATATACACTTTATGCAAAGTTTGAGTACATATATCTAGGATGAAATGATATTCAATGTTGCCACCCTCTATTTAATCTTCCTTTACTCAATCCATTCCCTTCCTATATTCTTAATTTGTATGTGTTGCTTCTATAAACTAACGTCAATGGAAATCCTCCTCTGATCCAACAATCCACTCCAGGTGCACCCTCCTCTCTTTAACCATTTTATTTTTTATCCTCTTGTTGTCCTTTGACTCTTTATTACTACTTCCTTATTCCAACTAGATCAACTTCTTCCAATCAAAAACCATTTTAACTCTATCTCTTGTCATTCTTTTTGTTCTTCTAAGGATAGTTCTCCCTCTCCCACACTCATAATTGACTCCATGCAAACAAAAAACCATCGAACTCTCTCCATTGGCCAAAAATTTCTCTCTAAAACTGTGTGAATCAGTGACTTCCCACATTGTAACTACCATCCCTTTTCATGTACAATAAGAAAGAAAGAAAACAAACTCTTGCTACCACAAAAAATCTGCCACATGTCATTGGGAAACAAGGTAAAAAGAAAACGAGAATCAAAACCAAAAATTTTAAAACAAATTTGGATGATGCCCCTGCATCAACATCGTTTAGATTTTGATTCTGACATCACCCATATTTTTGGATTAGCTTCCCCACTCACCAGTAGATCTATTTTTTCCTAAGGGGAGAAATATTGTTTGCAAGTAGTGGATCATATTGTCTTCAAGCATTCATCATTGGCACAAGAGCTACTTATTTATTGAGGGGGGTTCATATCCTCATTTTCTCTCTCATATTGTGGGGACATATTGTACTTGCATGACAAGTAGTCCTTGGGGGGTCACATTGAGTCCTCCTTCCATACTTCTTTCACTAGTGTAATCATTTATTTTTCTCTCTTTTAGAAAGGATTTTTTCCCATGTGGTTTTCTCCTTTTCTCTAGTTATGAGAGATTCATTTATTCGTACATGTGTACCTCATCATGACTCGTATTCAAGACCCATCCATGAATTTATCATTGCATTCTACATTAGGTTTTTTAACTACTTACTAAGTTAATCTTAAGGGGGGTGTTGGAGTAATTAGGATAATCACTTCATAATTAATTAATCATTGATTAATTATTAAGTCCCTTGTTACTTTAATCACTTAATCTTAACTTACGAGTTCTTTTTTATTGATTATATTAGGCTAATTATAGGTCTAGTAATCTCATTGCATGAGATTAAGACACTTGTCACAATCTAATGTAATCCTCATCTAGGGTTTTATTTATTTTTCTTTTATAAGCATGCACGTTAATTGTAATCACTAATTCACATTTATTCATTCAATATAAAAGGAATACTAGATGCTTTTATTCATTAAATATTTTCTCTCTTGGTTGCATGGAAAATTAGTTGCTTTGATCTCTTATTTGTGATAGGTTTTGTGGTTCCAAGGATTTTTGGGAACTGTGGGGTTCACTATCAACTCCAACAATTATTTCAAAATAATGCTCTTATAAAATTTACAAAGTTGTATGTCTCTTTGGACATTGTGCTTGAATTTTCATTGATCTCAAATTTGATTTATTTTTCTCCAATTTATCCATTGGATCTTAATAAAGTAATCCCTAAGAATTATAATGAGCAATAATTTTGTACTTATCATAGATTCAAGGGACATTAAAATAAATTTTGAATAGGTTTGAAGCATAAGATACAATATTTTATTGATAATAAAATCATTCATATTGAAGGTGTCAATGACAATGAAAATGATTTGGTTACACCTATCAATCAAAACTTTTAAATTTCTACCAATCCATTACCTAACCATGCTAACAATTTGGAGACAAAAAATTTAATTACTATGGCTATGATACTTTAGATGATAATTATGTTGATTTAGATACTAAATTACGCACAAATACTTTTGTGAAAATGATACATTCTCAAGATACATCTTTGTTTTCCAATGGTACTCTATTGATCACATTTTTAAATGAGAAAATCCCATAGGACAACCATTATGGTCCATTGGATGGGATGAGGCAATCCAAGATAAAATCATTCATAAAATTCTTTTAGATGCTACAAATCAATACAACATATGAAGAAAGAAGTTATTAGTTACTATGAATTTGAGGTCATGTCCTTATGCTCATTCAAGAGTATATTTAAACATGACTAATGGGGCATTGATTCATACTTTGGGCTATGTTATAGTTCCTCTTAAGGTTGGAACTAAGGAAGTACATATAATATGCCATGTTATTGCTACTTTTAATAGACTTTATATATTACTTGGTAGAGTTTTACCTTTTATTGTACATCATTATGTAAAATTTGTTAATGATAGTAAAGTTGTAAAGATTACATGGGATCTATATGACCCTCTTGTAGGATTGAATCATTTTACTTTGGATATTTACATGCCTACTACAAAGGAACCTCCATATGAAAGTGAAAAATCTCTTCTTAGTGTGTACCAAAGACAATTAGAAGAAAAAATAAAGAGAAGGCTAATGATAAGGTGGTATATGATCAATTAGAGCATACTTTCCCACATATACCACCTAAGAGAGACACAAATAACTAATATTTCATACCAATACTTCTATTACATGGATTCCAAAGAAGAATACAACAAAAAATGCCAAACCTTTCTACATAATCATCTCCAATGTTACAATAAAAATGGATAAAGAAAGAAACACCTAATGCTCCACCTACTAATAGTGTGTTTGCAAGAAGTAATCAAGAAGAAACAAATGTGATTACAAAAGTAATCCATGAATCTAAGCACATAATATAATAGAGTAATTTAAGAATATGATGAAAAATTTTGGGAAGAAGATGAATTCATAGAGGTAAATCTTGCTAGATATGTTACATGGTACATTGATAATTCTTCTAGCTATATATATATATCCATTTTTTAGTTTTTATTTTGATATATTTCATATATTTTTACACTTTGACCTTTTGATTGAGCCTTATTTTTATTTTTTTTACCTATTCTCATTTCATCTTCTATATTATACTTTATTCCTTGTTTCCTCACTTGGGAGTTGTCACTAATCCTCAAAAAAGGGCTATAAATTTTTAGGATAAGTAGTTTTATATGTAAGAAGTATTACAATCATGAACTATTATAAATTCAATGATTTACTCCATAATACAAGAATTTGTCTTATTAGTTAAAACTAATTTTGTATATATGTTAACTAACTTAAGTGGGTGATAACTAATCTAATCATTAAACAAACTACCTCATGAATCAACTATCATGAGAAATATTTGTGCCTTATAAAAACTCCTTGAATTTCTTATTTTCCATGTAATTTTATATTACTCATAATTTGTAGACCACTTATATTTCATTAATTTAGAATAAATCAAATATAATTGATTGTGTTTAAATAACAATCCAGGTTTCAAATTTGAGTTAAGGATATAATCAAATATTATTTTTATTTCATTGTTCATAGTTTTAATAATGCAACTACAATAGAATAATTAAAAGTACTTAATATAAATAATTCAAATGGCTACTAATATGTGAATGCACAAAAAATATAGATATAAAAAATATCTAATTTCATTAGATCAAATATATCCCTACCATGGATTCATGGCCTTGTCATAAACCCTCAACAAGGCATATGATGGGGTGTAAGAAATTATAAAAAAAAACCCAAGAATTCCCATAAAAAAATAATGATTGATCAAAAGCCAAAATCACATGACTTCACACATAACATAGGTAAATCCCCTAGGGTTTAAAATCCCAAAATTAATTTTTAGCTTATCATGAAAGTAGATATCCATACCAAATAAATAATTCTAAATTTCAACAACTAGATATAATTACACCTTCAAATTATCATAACATTTACTCTTATGTCGGCCTTGACAGGGATTCCAAACATCTTACTATCATAATGAAAGGAGAGATTAAATGTTCAATTATACCCATTCAAAACTAATCTCAAAATGATTTAAGAACAAATAATTATACATTTGCTAACTGATCCCACAATAGTGTGCCCCACATTTTGGTTAAATGGGACATCAATGTCAACATTTTTAACTAAATTTTCATTTTCTATCACCCATAGCAACTAAACTATTGAGAATTTGAAGATGATGCGAACTAGTGATTTTTGATATTTTGTGTACATTCTAATGTATTTAAAAGAAATAAAAAATTGAGTAGTGAATTTTTTTACGTAAGTTTTAACAACCTATTTTTTATAGTTAACATTTTTTTAAAGAGACATTTGTACCATATAGCATAATTATTTTACAATAAAAAGATAAAATTAAAATTCTTAAACATAGATTGGAAACACCAATATCTAATGCGTATATATTTTTTCATAATTTTTGTTGTATGTTTTATTTTTTATTAATTTTTGAAGTGAGATTAATTATAATTTAGACATAGGTTTATTCCATATCATTTTTTTTTGTATTATCAAAATTAACTTTATTAATACTAAGTGCTTAAATAGTTCTTACAAAATTTCTTCTCTATTTTTTTTATTTTTTTACATGTCTGGAATATAGTTCTTGATGTTTAGTGAAAACTGGCATTCACTAAAAAATAGAAAATAAATATAATAGTCAAATTAAATATATTCAAATTTATACTTTTTGGAAATCTTATACTAAGGGATACATACTTCCAAAATATAATTTCTAAATGAATTCATTGATCCCCACAAGGGTGAAGCAAAATTTGTTTTTATTAGCATTTTGATATGTGGGAAAGAGACTCCATTGAGGGTTTGATTTAAGACTAGGGGTTCTATCTAGGGATGTTTGATCTAAGGGGGTTTGATCTAACCCCCTTCAATTAAAACCCTTTAGATGGAACCCCTCAAGGCTTAAATTAGTAATATTTCTAAAAAGATATTTGATTTCAAGAAAAAATTATGATGTCATGTAAGTGGAACACACTATTCTAGAAACACTATTGAACAAGCTATCCTTTGCCTACCATGAATGATTTAGTATTTTTTGTTGACTCAATTATATGTACAACTAAAAAATTGTAGAATACAAAGCAATATCATTTATAGATACTAAAAGGTCCAAACCATTTGATAGGAACAATAACTTAATTGTTATGGGTCAAATAACTTAATTGTTATAAAGAATAAAAACAACCATAACAGTCTTTTATAACAAATAGCCACAATCTTTATTAGTTAAGAAACTTAATAACCATAAATAATAATACGTATAATGGATTTAATTATTATCACTAACTATGACCATGGCTAGTCTAATAATAGTACCCAAATATATTAACATAAAATATAATATTAATGACCATGATTGGTTAGTACCCATATGATATTAATAGAACAGATAATATCAATCATCATGATTGGTTAGTACCCAAAACAAATTAATAAAAAATATAATATCAATGATGATGACTAGTTAGTACCCAAAACATATTAACAAAAAATATAATATCAACGACTATGATTGGTCAATAACCAGAACATATTTATAGAAATGATAATATCAACAACCATAATTGGTCTAAAAAATAATTTAAATTCTCAAGGGACTACATGGGCCAAATAATATGTAATGAAACAACTTGCACAAGAAGAATATAATATGAAATATGTTGAAAATACTTGATAATAATATGCCACTTCGAGGGGGAAACCTCCTAATCCATTTCGAGGGGGACACCTCCAATATTCTTCAATAAGAAAAAAATACTCAACATGATGATGAAATAAGACTCACAACCTCCTATATATACCTATTATGCCTAGGAGATCACCTAGGCTGACTTAGATAACCCTATATAAGCCCTAGGTCAACCTAAATAACTAAATAACAATATAATAATGGTAATATGACTTAATTAAGAGTTAAGGTAGCCATAATATGACCACTCATAACTTGATACACACTATAGGGGTAAGGGAATAACATTTCCTTGCTCTTTACAAAAGCATTATCCTCAATGCTAACTTTTTTCTTTTTCTTCTTCTTCATCTTCATTTTTACTGCTGCTTCTTTTTCTACTGTTGCTTCTTGTTCCTAATGTATTCAAGGTAGGAGGGCCCAATTAATGATGGTCCAATCTTGCAGCCTAAATTACTAACTCCATGCTCACAACAAATATGCAATTGAAATTAATAGCTAATCAACAGAAAGATAAAAGATGTTCATGAACATCAGACACAAGATATATCCTAGGAAAACCCTAACAGGGAAAAACCCAGCCTTCAAAGCTCATTCCTCATTATATTATAATCTCAAAACACATTACATATGCCTCTTGGTATTAACAGATTCTAGGCCACAACCCATGGATTACAAATAACTCATGCAATAACAATTTTTCATTGACTCCTCCTGCTCCACACTCCTACTTTGTGATTCTTCCAAATCAAAATACTTTGTCACCGTGCTTCATAATTTGTACTATTGATCACCTTATTGATCCTCCCCCCTCTCCCTTGTAACAAATAAAATAACATGGAAAACATGAACTCACAAAATAAAATCACCAATCATGAGCACAAAAATCAATGTGGACCAACAACACATGATCTAGAAACATCCAAGAGCATCATGAATCACCATAGAAATGTCTGCAATAACTCAAGTTACCAAAATCACATCATCCTCCTTCAAGAACACCAATTAGAACACAGATATTCATAGCTCGATCAAATCTTCATGCAAATCTCTGAAACTTAACATGGAAACACTAGATCTACTCGACAAAAAACCCTTTAATCCACAACCTCTGATCACCACTATACTGAGTTGGCCAACATACTGCACTCCACTACATCACTGAAAACTTATAACTTATTTTATTATAATTTTCTCAATATCCTCGACATATACAACCTTAAGACATTAATACTAATAGTTTCTAGTAACTAATTTCAACTCAGCCTCTAGCAATCAAATGCAATAATCTGGTACTTTGCAACTTCACTGTCAACTACCTCAAATTTTTGAATGCTTCCAGACGCCCCTGCATCAAACTCTCGGGGTTATTTGAAAAGTGAGCCTATTCACTTTGGTCTGTACTATGTCAAATCCAATGTTGTCTCTTGAATTAGTTCAACGATCTCTCCATAGGCACTTGCAACTGCCTCAAGGTCAGTGTTTTGTTCAAGTCGACCCTGCAAAATTGCCTTAAGTTCTTCTAAGTTCTTTGAACCGGTTAGGCCATTTTTCCATAGGTACTTGCAACTACCTCAAGGTCAGTGTTCTATTCAAGTCCACCCTACAAAACTACCTCAAGTTCTTCTCTTTGAATTGGTTTGGTGATCTATCCACAAGTACTTGCAACTGCCTCAAGATTGATGTTATGTTCAAGTCCACCCTACAAAACTGCCTCAAGTTCTTCTAAGTTCTTTGAATTGGTTCAACGTTCTACTTGCAAGCCTTGCACTACCTCATTGGTTGGTAGTTTGAGCAAGCCATCCTACAAATTTCCTCAAGTTCTTCATCTTGTTGAGGTTCGGTGGTCTACTTGCAAGCCTTGCATTGCCTCACTGGTCGGTGATCTGAGCAAGCCTTCTCTACAAGTTTCCTCAAGATCATTGTATGTTTCTATTCCTTCATTCACATTTACTTCATTTTGGTACACAAACTTTCTCCTTAAGATTGAAATGCTTCATCTTCTTCCAGTTCTATGAAATCTAATACTTCCAAAGGTTCCCCTTCCTTTGCATAAACTAATTCAGGCTCTTCTTCATTTGCACAAACTATCTCTACGTCCTTTACTATTTCTCTCTCATTAGCTTCTCAATGAAATTTAGTGCTTGATTCTTTCTTCCTCCAAACTTGAAAACAGGTTCCTCTTCTACAAAATCCTCTTTCACTCTTTTGGTACCCTTCATTGTGATAAGTATTATGACTCCTATCACTTAACCCTCTATAGTTTGAATAAATGTCCTAGTTCTACTCTTCATAAGGTCTTCTTTCTCTGCATCTTGATCCAACATATGAGTTCTTCCATCTGTACAATCTTCTAAACATACAAGTAACATGTTTCCAATTTGCTCCATCAATCCATCCATCATCCATCTACTTACAATCTGTCATAGGTTTTTTCCTTCTCATTTTATCCCAACAAATCTTCTTAGAATGATTCCTTAATCCACATAACTTACAAGGATATAGATCCCAACACAATTCATTTTCATGTCCATGCCTATTACAATGTGAACAATACATACTCTTTCTTCCCTGATTCAAATTTTTTGAACTTGTAACAACATCCTTACCTTTGTAATATCCAAGGCCTTCAATTTTGGGTCTCATTATTGGTTCAATAGGTTATGTAATTCCTTGGTAATGCTTTCCCAATCCTTTTCCTTCATATCCCATTCTCTACCTGAATTTGAAACCAATACCATCACCAATGATTGTATACCTTTTTACATTGTTATCTTTAACTTCACTTTCTAAAGAAACTTCTGCAACATGACACAAATCATTAGTATCACAAGAAACATCACAAAATTCAAGCTTAGATCTCAGATTAGACTCATTCTCCTTCTAGCATGCTATAAGTGATTGCTCCAACTGATTAACATGGTCCTTCAAGCCAGATATTTCCTTCTTCTGCAAACTATTCTTAGCTCTTTCAAACTTTCCTCCAGATCTCAATTCCTCTTTTCCACCTTTACAAACAACTTGAATCCTTCTACAAATTTCTTTTCAAGATCCTCACACATATCCAACTCTGCTTCTAGTTCTTCATTTCTCCTTATATTTTTCAATTATGCTTCAAGAGCATCATACTTGTCTCCTCCTAGTTTCATCCTCTCCATCAATTATGAATTACACTTCTTGATTTCACACAATTCTTCCTCCAAAGTATCCCTTTTGCATATTAGGGTTTCATTCTCCTTCATCCTCTTCCCAATCTTCCCCATTGAAACAAATCAGATAAAAAAAAAATTGAATGCTTACCTGAATCTTTCTTACCTCGATCTTTCTTTTATGATGACACTTATTACTTATGGGGTTTCACACTTCTTTCAACACTGTCTTTCTTCCCAATAGATTCACAACTAGCTAGTAGATTCACAACTAGATCTAATACCATTTGATGTTGTCAAGGTAGGAGGGCCCAATTAAGGATGGTCTAGCCTTGCAGCCTAAATTACTAACTCCATGCTCACAACAAATATGTAGCAGAAATTAATAGCTAATCAATAGAAAGATAAAAGATGTTCATGAACACCAGACATAAGATATATCCTGGGAAAACCCTAACAAGGAAAAACCCAACCTTCAAAGCTCATTCCTCATTATATTATAATCTCAAAACACATTACATATGCCTCTTGAGCTTAATAGATTCTAGGTTGTAGCCCATGGATTACAAATAACTCATGCAATAACAATTTTTCATCGACTCCTGCTCCACACTCCTCTTGATCTATGATTCTTCTAGATCAAAATAATTTTTCACCATGCTTCATACTTCGTAATAGCAATCACCTTATTTATCCTCCCCTTCTCTCCCTTGTAATAAATCCTCTCTCTTCTATTTATATCATCCGCAAGCAATCTAACCATTAACATGTCAGCCTAATTACAATGGCTAGTAAGGTAACATGTAGACTCAAATAGGTCCACCTCAAACAATTAAACAATTTACAATGCAAATAGACCAATTTCAGCCACAACAAAGTGAGGACCCAGAACAACATCCTTGAACATGAAAACACTTTCAAAGATTATTCCTCAAAGATCTACAACATGCTACAAACACCCTGTCGTCCAAGAACATGGAAAACATGAACTCATAAAATAAAATCACCAATCACAAGCACAACGATCAATGTGGACCAACAACACATGATCTGGAAACATCCACGAGCATCATGAATCACCATAGACATGTCCACAACAACTCAAGCTCCCAGAATCACATCATCTTCCTTTAGGAACACCAACTAGAACAACTGAACAACTATCAGAACATAGATATTCATAACTCAATCAAATCTTCATGTGGATCTCTAAAAATTAGCATGGAAACACTAGATCTACTCAAAAACAAACCCTTTAAGCCACAACCTCTAATCATCACTATACTGAGCTAGCTAGCATACTGCACTCCACTGCATCACTTACAACTTGCAACTTATTTTATTACAATTTTTTCAATATCCTCAACATATACATCCTTAAGACATTAATGCTAATAGTGTCTAGTAACTAATTTCAGCTCCTCAGCCTGTAGAAATCAAATGCAATAATCCAGTACTCTGCAACTTCATTGTCAACTACCTCAATTTTCTGAATGCTTTCAGATTCCCCTGAATCAGTTCCTCCTCTTGTCTTTCTCTTGTTCTTGTTCTTGTTCTTTTTTTTTCTCTTTTTTTTTTACTTTCGCTCCTTCTTCTACTACTACTTCTTGTTCCTTTTTTTCTCTTGCTCTTGTTCTTTCTCTTTACCTTGAATCTCTTTCTCTTACTCTTGTTCCCCTGTTTCTCTCTTCTCCTGCTTGCTCTTTTCTTTTCTCTTATGACTGCCTATTTTATTCTTTTCTGTAAAGTCTAGGGGAGACCCTCTGTCTCAAGTGATGTACCAAAACAAATTTGTTAAAAGCCCTATTTCCTAATAAATCCTGTACAAATTAAACAAGTCTCTGTAATGTAAAATCCCACAAATAAAACAATTCTAATATAAATATCTTTTCCAAAACAATTGGATAAAACCCTAATTCTATAATAAATTGCTCAATTCTTCTCAAATTCTTTTGAAATATAGACTGTAGCTTCTGGGAAATCTCTTTCAAAAACCCTTTAAAAATCAGAGAAATATTCAGCAAAATCTAGGAGATATGGGTTTCACAAAATGACCTCCAAAATTGAAAAAAATGTATTTCTGCATCAATGGTGCTGGATACATTACCCTTTGTGGAAATTTTGCTTGTAGTAGACAGCTTGCAAGAATATAATATGAAATATGCTAAAAATACATGATAATAATATGTGACTTCTAGGGGACATGTCCAATATTCTTCAATAACAACACAATACTCAACATAATGATGAAATAAGACTCACAACCTCCTATATATACCTATTATGTCTAGGATATCACCTAGGCCGACTTAGATAGCCCTATATAAGCCCTAGGCTGACCTACCTAACTAAATAACAATATAATAATGATAATATGACTTAATTAATATTTAAGGTAGCCACAATTTGACTACTCATAACCTAATACACACTATAGGGGAAAGGGCATAACATAATAATCAAGCATAGAATTTCCCCTCAAGCTAAGAAAAAGTACAACTAATATCTAAAACTATTGACATACTCTATTAAATATGCATACAAATTAATAAATAATATTATAGTGGGAGTATTACCAGACACCAAAAGCTCCTAGATTTCTTATTCCTTTGATTCTAGTGGCCACCACTACCCCCTTCCAAAATAATAGAAACCCTCTTTTTAAACTCCAAGGAATCCATGAGCAGGAAAGCCAAATTATCCATCAACATGTAAACCAATAGAAGGTAGAAAATTTTCTACCAAATTAAAGAAGAGAAAATGAAAACTACCAAATGGAGTAGTAAAAGTGGCCCTTCAAATCCCAAGAAGTGGTTGCAATAACTTCAATTAATGCATTTCCTTAAAAAATATCAATTAAACATAAAACTATTTTTTTTTATAAGATAAGTAGCATTTATAGGGTGTTGTACCCTTTACACATCAAGCCTTAGGGAAAAAAAAAGATCAAGACCAAACAAAAAATACACAAACATTAGCCAAGAAACATAAAGACAGACATGGCAGAGACATCATAGAAACACAACAGAAACACAAACGCCTGGTTACCAGAAACTAGGAGAGACGACACACTTAGGATCAACAGTAATCCTAAGACTAAGATAGACAAAAACCCAAACCTGACACCTCACTAGGAGCACATAAACAAGGACAGAGCCATACCTTAAATAAAAAGGCCTTGATCCACGAAATGATCCACAAATAGTGGCTTCCAAGAGACTATTTGAAACAACTAGGCCACAAACCACCTAGAGCAGCAAGACAACACCAAACCTTTCACTCAAAATAGACCAAAATGAGCCAAACCAACCACAGACCCAACAGACTGTAGAAACCTACAACACAGGAACAGCAACTTCGAGCCCCTCTTCACACACCAACCGAACCAGGAAGCCAACTCATACTTTGCCTCAAAAGGAGAGAGCTCCCCTCTAATGGAGAGGATCACATGAAAATTTTTCCCACCAAACCCATAGATCTCCAACAACCCAATACTCCACCTCCATAGGAGTAGAACCCACCTCAAAAGGGACAATAGTAGAGAAAACTAGAAAATGAAGCTTCCAAACAAAACCACAACACCCATCTTCACCTCGATAGAAGAGGAATCCACCTCAAAAGGATCAAGCTATATAATCATGGAGGAAGTCACTTTTTAGTAGAAAGCTTAATAAACCGCAGCCCCAACCAGGCCAGCAACATCCAAGCACAAAATCTCAGCTTCCTCAGGAAAGTGCTCCGTCCACCCACAAGGGAGAGCAACAAGCCAGGGGCCCCTGAATGCCATAGATCCATGGCAAGCCTGAGGATCCCACCCAGGAAAGAAATAAGCAAACAGAGCCTAAAGGGAAAAAAATGCATCTCCGATTGCACACAGGTTGTAAGACTAGAGGAGAGAAAGAGCGCGAGCTTCTCCCAGACCAACCACAAGCACCAAAATGCCTTCCCAGCAGTAGAGTCCACCAGGCTAAGGCCACCACATGAATAGTCACAGAGGGCAGCCCTGAGCCACCAGTGAATCTGCAGAGGGCCCCAGCACCTCAGGCAAAGGAAGAGGAAGGAGCTCTAGAGAACACCTGCAAATAAGTACCCCTGACAAGCACAAATCACGGGAGGAACCAAACTGGGAGAAAAATGGACCCCAATCCCACCTTGTGGAAGAGTGGGGGCTCAAAACAGCCATTGGGACCCCCACTCAGGAGGAACCATCCATTGAAGGCACCAACCAGACATAGTAGAACCACGGGAAATGGAACCAAAATCCTACAAAGTAGAGCCAAATCATTGACAAATACCATAACAAGCCGTTCAAATGAAACAAAACAAAGGATGTAAGGAAGGAGGCACACTTTCACTAATTATCCCACCCAAAACTCCACGAGCACCAACATAAAGAGGCACAAGATGCCTCCAGACATAGGAAAACCAGCGGTGGTCGAAGAGCAAAAGACAAAGTTAATGAAACAACCTTTGTAGTAGTACCTTCTACACAGCAAGGAGAATCAAAAGATGGGAATAACCACCACCCATTCCCACCCGACGGGACTCAAGAACTCTGTGGAGTCCTTGCAGGCACCAACCACCACTCCCATCAAGAGCCCAAGCAAGACAACATACCCACCGCAAAACACTAGGAAGACCAGGTGCCATGACATGAAGCCAATCCACCACCACAAAACCAGAGGCAATGAAGACCCCCACAAGACAAGGTAAACTCCAGGAAGAAGCCTTCCAAAAGACCTAGCACCACTAGATCCCCCGCCAATAGAAGCCAATGACATCCACCTCCACTTCAAAAATGCTAAGGCTATCAAATTTCTCTACCCGTAAACACTACCAGGCATGTTACCACCCTACATAACAATATTCAGCCAAGAAGAAAGGGAACCAACATCCCCATCCACGTCCTCACCATCACTCTCACCATCATCGCCTTCAAGAAATTTCAAAAACCTCTTCAAATGGCTCTTCCCACCTAGTTCTCTCAGCATTTGGAACCTATGTGAAACCCCATAGTAGCTCTATAACATAAAACTAATTGTGAATATTTGGGTTGATCCCAATATCTAACATTTAAAAATCAATCCTATTGCTAAACTAGGTTATTCATCAAATTGAAGGTAGCGTGATAAAAAATAAACATAAGAACTTGATAAATTTTTAGTATAAAATTTATCACTAGAATATAAACATCATTTTATGACCCCCAATCCTAATCCAAAACTGCCAACAAAGCAACCCAAAAAGGATAAAACCCATAAAACCTTGAATAAAAAATATGTGGCCACTGGGTTGTGTGAACTTAAACACATACCTCCAAAAAGGATTGACAAAAGACCTAATGCTATTGTGACAAAGACTCCCAACAAAAAAAAAACAAGAAAACTATAGACACTTGAAAATGTCCTGAGTATATGACACACCTAGATTCTGCTTACTAACATCATTATTCATCATAATTCATCTGATTCCTCTATTTAATTAAATAATGTCCAATTATTTAGTTAAATTCACTTAGTTCTCCTATTAATCGAATAATTAAGGTTATTTGACCTTCATGCTAATTTTCCCCTTTTGATTAAATAATTCCTAATTATTTAATTGTAATGCTAATAATCCTTCTTGATTAAATAATTTCTAATTATTTAATTAAAGGTATTAATTCTTCCAACTTGCACAATTACATTATTTCCTAAATTGTTTAATTAACTAATTTTCCTCTAATCCTCCAACTTGCACAAAGAATATTCCCTTTTCAAATACAAATTCTTCCCTCCACTTGAAATATCTCCAACTTAATTTCATGAATTAAGGGATATTGTTGAGTCTTTCATGGATTATGAACCATTGATTTAATCCTTGATCCATTCCTCGTGGATTATTAACCACTTGATTAATTTTTGATCGCCACTGACCTCCTTAATCTTATCTCATCTACTAATTATCCAATTCAATCCTCACCATTGATTATAATTACTAAAATCTATAAATGACATGCCTTTCAATATAAATTATATTCACAATCTTCATAGGAACCTTACTCTCTCTAATTGTTGAGTCATCCTTAAGCAATTTGAGAGTATTTTCAGAGCATTTGTGGTGCAGGGGCACTTGGGTCTTTTTGTAAACAGGGGTCAAATGTTAGTTTTTGTGTGTTTCAGTCATTTTTTTTTGTAATAAGGTCTATTCAGACCATGTTTGATGTTGTGTGTCCGTTTTGGTCATGTGGGGTCAGGTTTGTAGGAAGATGTCATTTGTTGCAAAAAGTTGCAAAGTTGCACAAGCAACTTTTGCATTTTTGTGTGTAAGGGAAGTTGAACCATTGGCATTCAAAAAGTAGTTGGAAAATGGTTGTTTTTGGTTTTTACATGTTTAAATATTCCTTGGGATGGTCAAGGAAATCTTCTAGAGAAGTTTTTGGGGATCAAGTAATAACAATATACTCATTTTTTTGTGTTTTCATTCCTTTCTTGTTGCTACACAGGATTGTACAATTTTGTACAACTTGAAAATGTACCAAGTTGCATTGGAATTGATGATGGACTGAATTAAATCTCATTTTCAAGTGATTTCATCTGTTTTCATAAAGGTTTGAGTGAGTTATAGCAATTTTGCTTCAAACATCCAAAAACCTTAGTTAAGGAGGGTTTGATTACAAAAAAAATGGTTTTTGGCCCATTCCATCAATGAAAAGGTCTAAGAATCAATGGAATGGAAGTAGATAGGATGCTTTTAAAGTTCTTAGTGTTTTCAGGAGCAGGGGATGGAGTTAGGGGAAATTTTGATGTTTCCCTAGCCTAATATCATCATGTATTAGGCTTAGGAGTTAGATAGATTTAGGGTTTGGTGGAAAAAATATTTGGTGATTGTTCCAGTTGATGGAAATTGTGGTTACAGACCCCATGTGACATGATAGAAGCCCTAGAGTGAAGTTTTGTGGTTAGGAGATAGGATATTGAATATTGGTGCTTTGTTGTTCAAGCCTAATTAGGACTAATTATAGCATAGCAGTCAAAATTTGAGGGGTTTTTTTCAAAGAAACCCTATTTGCAAAATCGGTATGTCTTCAAATGGAAAAAAGGGTATCTTTAATGGTGTCAAAAAATTTAGTGTTTGGTTTGCTCAAAAATTTATAGGGAAAAACCCTTGTTTCAAGTATTATTAGGAGAATAGGAAGGTTTGAGTGAATACCACCAAGTTAAGGAACTTTAATTACAAAGTTTGTTTGATTGAGATTGTGTTAATACCATCCACCCTACACTACATTGAATTTGGTATTAGAGCATAGGTTTTGGTCAATAAGAGGAAAAGGTTGAAGTTTGAAAGAATAAAAGATGCCTCCTAAAGGAAATCCAACCGCTAGAGAAATGAGAGATATGAAGGAAAAGCATGCCAATGAGATGAGATAGGTAAAGGAGTCTCATAAAGCTATTCTAGCCAGACTTGCAACACTTGAATCAAACCAAAGGAGAGGTGTGGTCACTGTAGACCAGAGTGATCAAGAGGGATAGGAAGAGGGTGAGAATGAAAACCCTCAAGGAGGAGTCCAAGAGGAAGAGTTGGACCCTAATGAATTGAGAATGGAAAAGTTGTTGAAGGATATCAATGGAGACACTCCTAAGGTGAAGATGGAATTTCCCATGTGTGGTGCAAAGATGGATAGTGAAGTGGTGCTAGGTTGGATTGATGTACTTAATAACTATTTTGAGTATGAAGAGGTAGCAGAAGACCAAAAGGTAAAATTTTACAAAAAAAATTGAAAGGCACTTCCTTAACTTGGTGGAATTATGTGTAGGAAGAGAGGGTGAAGAAGGGAAAGTCAAAAATTAATTATCGGGACAAAATGGTGGCTAAAATAAAGAGTCAATTTCTACCTAGTGATTATGCCATTCAAAAACTTAGAAGGCTCCAAAACCTCAAACAAAAGAAGATGGATTTTATGGCTTATACAGAGGAGTTTCACAAGCTACATATAAGGGTAGATCATGTGGAGGATGAGGTGGAGAAAGTAGGAAGGTACCTAAATGGGTTGAGGTTCAATATACAAGATGAGTTAAGTCTTACCAACCCTAGAATGGTGGAAGAATGTTTTTGATTGGAAATCAAGGCAGAAGAAAATTTAAAGAGAAGGAAAGAGAAGCATGGTAGGGGTAGAGGAAAAAATTTCAGAGGTAGAGGAACATTTGGAGGAAAAGGATAGTCCCAAGAGCCACAAGGAGAGACAAGTAGTCATCAAGAACAAAGTTTTGAATCAAGAGGAAGTTTCAGAGGAAGGAGATCAAATAGTAGGGGCATATTTGGTGGAAAAGGAAGAGGATCAAATGCATTAATAGGAAGGTTCTATCAGTGTAACAAGATTGGCCATCAAGCATGGAAATTTCTGGATAAGCAACCTTCAAATTCACATGGCGGAGAAAGAAGAACTCAATTGGTGCAAGAAGAAGAAAATGAGAGTGTAAAATTTCCATCACAACATGATGGTCTTGAAATGGGTGAATCTCTGATGGTAAGGAGAATGTTGATCAAAGCTCCTATGGTGAAAGAGCCTCCACAAAGAAAATCCCTCTTTAGAACCACATGTAAATCTCAAGGTAAGGTTTGCAAAGTTGTTGTTGATTCAAGTAGCACATATAATTTAGTTTCTCTTGAGATGGTAGGAAAGTTGAAAATGAAAAGAATCCCACATCCCACTCCTTATAAGGTCTCCTTGTTGAACAAGGGACATCAGGTCCTAGTAAATGAACAAACTTGGGTGGAATTTAACATAGGTGGGTACAAAGACAAAATCTTGTGCGACATCATCCCAATGGATGTTTTTCATCTGCTTTTAGGGAGACCCTAGTAATATGATAGAAAGGCTAAAAATGATGGGAAAAATAACACTTATGTGATTGAAAAGGATGGAATCTCATTCACTCTTACTCCATTGCAAGATGAAGGTCTAGATACACAAGTTGGGTCTAGTGTAATGTTGGTTTGGGAAAAGGGGTTTTTGAAAACCATGAAGGAAGAGGGAGAAGATTTTTCCATTGTTATCAGACCAAATACTATGATGAAAACAACAACAAAAGTTGATGATGTGCCTAGAGAGGTTCAAGCATTGTTGAACAAGTATAAGGACATTGTGGTAGATGAACTTCCTAGCTCTTTACCACCAATAAGAGATGTGAGTCACCATATAGATTTCATAGTAGGAAAAAACCTACCTAACAAAGCAACATATAAAATGACTCCAAAACATAATGAAGAGATTAGAAGGAAAATCCAAGAGTTTCTTGACAAAGGAATCATAAGAGAGAGTCTTAGACCATGTGTTGTTCCTACCACGTTGGCACCAAAGAAGGGAGGAGATTGGAGAATGTTCACTGAATCAAGGGAAATTAACAATATTACCATAAGGTATAAGTTCCCCATATAGAGAATGGAAGACTTGATGGATTGTTTAGGAGGGGCATGTTATTTTTCTAAGATAGACCTCAAAAGTGGCTACCACCAAATTAGAATTAGAGAGGGGGATGAGTGGAAAATTTCCTTCAAAACAAATGAGGAGTTATATGAATGGCTTGTCATACCTTTTTGGCTTTCAAATGCACCAAGTACTTTTATGAGATTAATGAATGAAGTTATGAAACCCTTCATAGGTAAGTTTGTGGTTGTATATTTGGATGATATTCTTGTTTTAAGTAAGACTAAAGAGGGACACTTGCAATGTTTAGAATTGGTTTTGAAAAGGTTGAATGAAGAAAAGTTGATGATAAATTTTAAGAAGTGTGAATTCATGAAGGAAGAATTGGTTTATCTTGGATTTATGATCTCAAAAGATTCTTTGAAGATGGATCCTAGTAAGGTGGAAGAAATTCCCAGTTGGCCTACTCCAACATCAGTGAGTGAGGTAAGAAGTTTCCATGACCTAGCTAGTTTTTACAAAAAAGTTGTGAAGAATTTTAGTCATATATGCTCTCCAATCACTAACAAAATAAAATGGGACAAAAGAAATAAATTTGTATGGTCTGATGAGGCATAAAAATGTTTCCAATATCTGAAGCAAAGGGTAGCACAACAACCTATCTTAGCATTTCCTGACTTTAATAAAGTTTTCATAATTGAATGTGATGCAAGTGGGTATGCAATTGGGGCAGTATTAAGCCAAGAGGGCAGGCTTGTTGCTTTTTTCAGTGAGAAAATCAATGAGGCAAAGAAAAAGTATTC